>BMAC01001479.1:9504-29126 GCA_014905375.1 Phtheirospermum japonicum
TTGTTATTTTCCTTAAAGTTTCAAACTTTCATGTCAACTTGCAATGCTCTATCCATTCATGCTTTCAATTTTTGTCAATTTGCATTATTTGAGTTTTTATGCATAGTTGTACCTTGTGCATGCATGCTTGTACTTGGTGAAACATTGCTTGTTTTTGCTAAAGTTTTGATTTTGCTTGCATTTTCATTGAAGGCATACGACCGAGGCATCCTACCAATTAGCACTTTCATTTTATAGGATAGTTAGCTATTTTAATTATTTTAATTTCATTTTCTCTTTATTTCTTCAAGCTCGAAACACCTTGAAACTTGCAATTGAATCGAATTCCGATAATACCAAGCCATGAACCCGTTGATTCATTTCAACACCACAAAAACTATGAAAACAGTCCTCCAACCCATCTTTCTCATTCGCTGGCTTCAACATATTCACATCACTTTCCAATTGCTCAACTATAGTGCCTAACCCGCTCGTCGAAGCCTCAAGAACGGTGAACCGAGCATCAAATGACGTCGACATATCTTGCAACTGTTGCATGATCAACATTAAATTTGGATCGGAGGCTGGAGGTGGAGCATTTGTCGGGATATGGAAGGTGGGAGGGGCGTTTTGGTCATTGGAGCTCACACCGCCCAAATACTCATATGTGTCGAGATTATGAGCACTATTGGTGGTACTAGTCGAGGAATGATCCAAATTATAAGCATGAGGACTTCTATACGGCCCGGGATTCGGACTCGGCGTATTCAGATAATATTGTAGAGTATCATAGACATACGAGCCGGAAGTCGGGGATTTCACATTCGGATAGGAATATGGAGCTTGCACGTTCAGATAGGAATTTGGAGCCCCATAACCACCCAAGGAACCATTCACGCCCGAGAAACTATCAAACCCGACATGGTTTGCACCATGCCCTCCCATGTCGGGTTGCCCATATCCATATCCACCATTGGCAACGTGGTTTGTATCATGCGCTCCCACGTTGCCATACCCATTATACAACATCCCATTCCCGACATGGTTTGCACCATGCCCTCCCATGTCGGGAGTGTATCCACCATTGTAATAGGAACCTTGCATACTCAAAGAAAATGTCAAATAAAAAGGAAAGCTAAAAAATCAACGAAACAACAATTAAAGCGAAAGCCTTAACTAAGCCGAGTCGCAACGGCGCCATTTTGTTAGAAGATTTTTAGTGGTGTTGAAATAAATCAACGGGTTCTTGGCTCGGTATTATCGAAAATCGATTTAATTGAGAGAATCAATTTGTTTTAAGCTTCGAAAAATAAAGGGAAAATGAAAACAAAGCAATTAAAGTAATTAAACTAACTAGGTATTGAAATTGAATGTTGGTAGAATGCCTCGTCGGATGCCTCAATATGGAAATACATAGCAATAATGAAAAAAGGCAAGAAAATTGACTATTTCACCAAATACAAGCATGCAAGCACAAGGTACAACTATGCATAAAAAATCAAATAATTAGCAAAAATTGAAAGCATGGATGTAAAGAGCAATGGAAATTAACAAGAAAGATCAAAATTTTAAGGAAAATAACAAGCAACAAAGAGTAGATCTAAGATTTATCCTAAAACTATGCATAAAAATAAAATTGCAAATAAAGCATAGCAAAATCTCAAAATCAAGACGATCCAAGGGCCGATCTATGATCTAGATGTGTCACTCATCTAGATTTCATAGCCGATTCATAAGTTTCATCATAAATTCAAGTTGCTAAGGCAAAAAGCATAAAATGAAGAACAAAGCATGGAAATGAAGAACAAGCATGGAATTAAAGCATAAAACATGAAATTGAAAGGAAACTTACATGAATTAGGAAATGAAACAAAGCTTGAATGTAATTACATCAAAAGTAACAATCCAAAGGAGTATTTGGATTCTTATTTGGCTTACAAACCCAAGGCCAAGTATGAAAGTAAATCTAAATTTAGAAAAGAAATTACATCAAAGCTTGAAATTGAATCTAAAACCTAAGAGAGAGAAATTAGATCTTAAAAACTAAAGAGAGGATTTTTAATCCCCAAACCCATGCTTGGGTTGGGAGAAAAATGAGAGGTGTTTTACAAAATGAGAGATGAATCCTCTTTATACTACATTTAATTGGGTTTAAATGGGCCGAAATAGCCTTAGAGGCTTGAAATTCCCACGTTTGACCAAGTTTGACCCGGAGGCACCTTCCTAGACCCTTCGCTAGCTTTTTGGCATATTTTGGCTCGAGATGGCTCGACCATGGCTCTATGTGGCTCGGCCATGGCCGAGCCTGGGCGCTGCTAGGCGTAGGTGGCCGGCAGACTGGGGCAGGGCTTGTGGGCGTGGGCGCTGGGCTTTGGCGCTGGTAGGCGAGCGTCTAGGCAAGAACCCAGGCGCGGAAATGGGTGTCGGGCGGCTTCAACAAGTCAAGTGAAAAACAACAAAACAAGAACCACATAAAAACTTAATAAAATTCTATTAAAAACTACTAAAATCAACATAAAACTCTAACTAAAAATACTAGGAAAAACACAAGTGAGGGAGTAGAGGCCGACGAAGCCCGGAACACCAGTTCGGGCATGCATTTCAACGCAAGCACGAGCCATGCGGCAATCCTGCAATACAAGGTCCCGAGACCGGCCGGGGTCCCGACATGGGTTGGCACGAGTTCCAACTCACGGTGTTTCAGCGTTTTGATCGGCTCGCACAAAGCAAGCAAGGGCTGATGATCCGCTCATCGTAAGCGTCAAATTAAATATTTATTTTCCTCAGCTTTTCTCCACTAACTAGTAGTAGCGATAAGTAAGGGTCGTACCCACGAGGAGTGTGGTTAGATTGTGATGATTCATATTTTATTTAAATAAATAATTGGGGGTAGGAATTATGAATTAAATTAACTAATAAAATAAACAAGCAATTAACTAGCAAGAAAATAATTAACAAAGAATTCAATAATAATGAAGGTCTAGTTCTAGTTCAGTTTCCACCCTCGATTCACTCGTTTAACCAATCACAATATCATAATCCATTCATCATATGCGACTAAAAACCCTAAGTAGCAATAAGCTCTGCTACTCGAATTTACCCTTACTGTGTACTCAATTAAAATAAGCTCTTTAATTGATTCTAATTATTGTATAACCTAGAATAAGATCTCTAGGTTCAACCCAACAACAACATTAACAATTAGGCAAATAGATTAATCTAGGCAATAAACGCATAATCTCGGTTCATTCAACCTATGTTGTGTTGTCCCTAATGATTCGCAATCATTAGTTGCTTCAGAGAAATAGTAATTACGACAATTATACGGGAAGCAATCCTATTTCTAGCAATAGATAACCAATCCCTGATCAAGGTGATCAAGCCAAATTAAGAATTAAGCAATCATAAGTTGAAATTAGAACAACACAAACAATCGTATATGATAACGAAAGATAATATTCTATAAATCAATCAAACATAGGTTCACGAGGGTTTCAACATCCCTAGAACTAGATAATAAGTTTACTCACTCATGGAGTTAAGAAAATAAAAGAAAAGGTTCAGATAAACAAACATAATCCTTGATAAAATAGGAGAGACGATGTGTAGAACTTSAATCTTGTGTTTTGATCTTCAATCTTCAAGTTCTCTTGCGTATGGATGAATTGGAATGACTTGGGACCTCTCTTGGAACTCCTTAAAACCCTAGGATATGTTATGTGTGTAAAAATTTGTCTTTCAATGGGATTAGGTCGGGTTTATATAGGACTCCTTTTTCTTTCCGCGCAAGTTTTCTTCCAAAAATATCTCGGCCGAGTCGGCATCGACGGAGCGTCGATTGACGCGAACCAGCCTTCGGCGTCGACGCGCATCGCCCACTCACGTTGTCCTGCATGGGCTTGGACTGAAGCCCTTCCAATTGACGCTTTAGAGAGTGAGCGTCGACTGCCGGATCTTCTATCGACGCTTTAGAGAGTGAGCGTCGACAGAGCGTCGACTGACGGACCTTCTATCGACGCTTCAGAGAGTAAGTATCGACATGGCGTCGACATGGCGTCAACTGGCGCGAGCCAACCATCGGCATCACACCACACATCGCGTCGACTGACGCGAGCCTTCTTCGACATCGACGCATCATCGACGCAGCATCCTGATTCTTGATTTTTCTCTCGTCGATTCGTCAATCCTCGTTTCTCTACTTCCTTGTGAGACATCCTTCGATAAATATAGCACCAAATACTGCAAAATAGAGAAGAAATATACGATTGGTGCTTGATTGCTCATAATAATAATTATGCGAGAAATAAGCATATGTGATAATATTAAGCACATAAAATCACCGAAATTAAGCCGTCAATTAGCGTGTAATTTCTTGCTTATCAAATCCCTCAGACTTAAACCTTGCTTGTCCTCAAGCAATATGAAGAATTAAAGCATAGGACAAACATAATATAAGTAACTCACTCAAATTACCCAAGTGAATTTATTCGGACTCTAGACACCACTATATTTTTAGAAATCTTAGACGTTTCATGTATTGGCCTAGGTGATCCCAGTAGCTTGGCAACCCCTTTTTATACACGTCACGTCAATGCACTATGGTGTCCCCTTGTTACTCAATAGTTTGACTCTATCCATTGTTGGTTACGATCAGATATCTCGTCCTCTCCCATTTATTTATTTATTTTTATTTTTTCAATTGAGGCCCGCAGCTCCGCACTACTGTCCTTGACTTCATAATGATGATAAGGCACTGGATAGGAGGATTGTCTTGATTGGGTGTTTGATTTGCTGAGTTCACCTCTGCCATGTTTTGAGAATTTGATAGTGTGATGCGCCTTTGAGCACGTGCATGAGTTGTTGAGCTACTAGCATCTTCGTTGGACTTCGCTCTTTGGAATTTGTAAGCGAATGCACTTGATAAAAACAGATAGGCAACTGTTTCGGCACCTCAATTCTTTTTGATTTTTCAATTTTCTACTTTTACCATGCCGGTATACCCCAACCAGACTCTATTTGACTTCTGTTTCTACTAACAAGATATCATCACGCAATCGCCAACTTCAACGCCCCACACAAACTCATATTAAGTACGGTAACCACAAGTACACATCAACAACGCAATAATCTAGAATTGACGCCCCACATATGAATCACAAAAGCACTAACATGCGTACATTTGACCTCTAAATCAAATGACGACTAAAGACATTAACCGAAACATAGTTCATCAAGGCAATTCAAGCAAGTACTTTCAATCAAATTCTTCCCAAACCTCCGGGATTTATCAAAAATTTCAAGATTTTATCAATTTAGCACAAATTTTCTCTAAATAGCCTTAAACTCACTCCCCCAAACTTAAACATTAGCTTGTCCTCGAGCGAATACAAAACAAGAACAAGAACATCATAAATATTATGAGGAAAGAGTAGGAAAAGAAATCACCCGGGGAAATGTCGAAGGGTCTTGGTCCTATTAATTATGATGCTCGGTCCTTTGAAAAGTGGCCCACACATCCAAAACAAGTCATCGCCTCCAAAGCTGCAAGAAAAAATAAAAAATAAAAATAGAAAATAAAACGAGTAAACATTTGGTTGCCTCCCAACAAGCGCTTTTGTTTAAAGTCGTTGGCTCGACTTATTCCCTTAATCAAGTCGTAGGTGGCGCTTCCAACTCCATCCGTTCCTCATCAACAGAGCGAAACCCTTCATAATACGGTTTGAGTTGGTGTTCGTTCACCTTGAACGTCTTGTTCGTCTTTGGGCTAACAAACGGTCCAACCGACCTTGAACGCAACTTATCGGGAAATAGCTTAAGGCGAGAATGAAAAAGTAGCACTTTTTCGCCCACTACGAACTCTTTCCTTGAAATCTTCAAGTCATGGAACGCCTTCGTCTTTCTCTTTATAAATTAGCGAATTTTCAAACGCTTCGTTCCAGATTTCCTCCAATTCTCGTAGTTGCAACTTCCTTAGCGCACCGGCTCCATCAAAATCAAAGTTGCATTACTGCACGGCCCAAAACAACTTGTGTTGGAGCTCCACCGGCAAGTGACATGGCTTCCCAAAAATGAGGCGATACGGCGACATCCCAATTGGTGTCTTATAAGCCGTGCGATACACCCACAATTCATCCTTCAACTTGATTCTCCAATCCTTGCGGTTTACTTTGACGGTCTTCTCTAAAATGGACTTGATATCTCGATTTGAAGCCTCGGCCTACCCATTCGTTTGTGGATGATAGGCTGTAGAGAGCCTATGGGCAACACCATATTTTCGGAGCAATGCCTCCACTGTCTTGTTACAAAAGTGGGTGCCACAATTGCTTATCATAGCTCGAGGGATTCCAAACCTTGAGAAGATCCGAGATTTAATGAAACGTGCGACAACCTTCGAGTCATTAGTTTAGGTGGCTTTCACTTCCACCCACTTGGAGACATAATCCACCGCAAGCAAAATATAAACATTCTTGAAGGAATTTGGGAAGGATCCCATAAAGTCGATGCCCCATACATCAAAAAATTCACAAACCATTATGGGAACATGGGGCATTTGGCTTCTCCGTGAAAGGTTCCCCGTACGTTGACAATTATCACATGACTTACAAAATTCATACGCATCTCGAAACAGGTATGGCCAATAAAAACCACTATCAAGTACCTTGTGTGCAGTTCTCTTCAATCCAAAATGTCCTCCACATGCATGAGAATGGCAAAATGAAAGAATAGCGTGGAACTCCGATTCGGGAACACACCTTTGAATGACTTGATCATCACAATTCCTCCAAAGGTATGGATCGTCCCATATATAATACTTTGCATCACTCCTTAGCTTGTCCCTCCTTGCTTTCGTCAGTCCTGTTGGAAACACAAAAGCAACTAGAAAATTTACCAAGTCGGCGTACCAAGGATCCACGTGTTCAAATGCAAGTAGCTGCTCGTTCGGAAATCTCTCATCAAGTTGTAGCTCGTCTTCCACGTGCCCTAATCTACTAAGGTGATTGGCCACGGTATTCTCGGCTCCCTTTTTGTCTTTGATTTTAAAATCGAATTCTTGGAGTAGTAAAATCCACCGTATGAGTCGTGGCTTCGTCTCCTTCTTTGTAAGTAGATGTCGCAAGGCCGCGTGATCACTAAAAACCACAACCTTTGATCCAATGATGTATGAACAGAACTTCTCAAGGGCAAAAACAACAGCTAGAAGCTCCTTCTCCGTGGTAGTATAATTTTCTTGGTCAGGGTTCAAGGTCCTCGATGCATAATAGATCACATGGGTTGCTTCGTTCACCCTCTGCCCTAGCACGACTCCCACAGCATAGTCGCTCGCATCGCACATGATCTCAAAAGGTAGATTCCACCTCGGTGCTTGGATAACTGGAGAAGTGGTCAGCCTTTCCTTAAGTGTGTCAAAGGCCTTCTTGCAGTTGTCATCGACCTCAAATTCCACATCTTTTTGCAAGAGCCTACAAAGTGGAGAAGCGATCTTCGAAAAGTCCTTGATAAATCTCCTATAAAATCCTGCATGGCCAAGGAAAGAACGAACTTCCCGCACATTGGCGGGGTAAGGCAATGCAGCTATGGTATCAATCTTAGATTTATCGACTTCAATTCCTTTCAACGAGACAATGTGTCCTAGAACTATACCTTATTCTACCATAAAATGACATTTTTCCCAATTTAGTACAAGATTAGTGTCGACACAACATTTCAAAATCAAAGAGTTCTCAAGACATACCTCAAAAGAATTGCCATAAACGCTAAAATCATCCATAAAGACCTCTATAATCTCGCCAACGTATTCCAAAAAGATACTTACCATACATCGTTGGAATGTGGACGGTGCATTGAAAAGTCCAAATGGCATGCGGCGATAGGCAAATGTGCCGAAGGGGCATGTTAAGGTAGTCTTGTCTTGATCCTCGGGTGCTATAGGAATTTGAAAATATCTCGCGTAGCCATCCAAAAAGCAGTATTATGAATGGCCCGCCAACCTCTCAATCATTTGATCAAGAAATGGAAGAGGAAAATGGTCCTTTCGAGTCATGGCGTTAAGATTACGATAATCAATACAAACTCATCATCCCATTTGAATCCTTGTCGAAACCAGTTCGCCTTCTTGGTTTTCGACCAACGTGACACCCGACTTCTTTGGAACGACTTGAGTCGGACTCACCCACCGACTGTAAGAAATGGGGTAAATCACCCCAACATCAAGCAGTTTTAGAATCTCCTTCTTTACCACTTCCATCATTGGTGGATTCAGTCGTCTTTGGGTTTTCCTAGACGCTACAGCATTCTCTTCGAGTAAAATTCGGTGCATACACATGGAGGGACTTATCCCTCGCAAGTCCGCTATGGTCCACCCGATTGCTTGCTTGTTATCCTTGAGTACTTGTAGCAGTGATGCCTCTTGGAAGTTGTCTAAGCGAGATGAAATGATCAAAGGCAGTGTTTCGTTATCGCCCAAGAAAATATACTTTAAATGCTCCGGTAGGGCTTTGGGTTCGAGCTCCGGTGCCTTGACTATAGATGGTACGGCTTTCTCGTGTGATTAGGGGAGTTTGATGAAATTCACATCCTCCTCTCTAGGTTTTGAACTAAGTGTGTTCAAGGCTGACATTATCTCTTGTACGTCGTCCTCCCAAGTTGGCTCAGTTAGAGGGTAACTCAAAAGCAACGAGTCCTCCCCCAAATTTCGTGTGATTGTTGTCTTGGCTCATCTTGTTTGTGCATTTCGAGAAATTCCTTCGCTAGAGAGTCAAAGCAATCAAGTGCAAAAACAGAGTTATCGCAGTCAGGAAATCTCATAGCATCAAAAATATTGAATTGACAAATGTGACCGTCAAATTCCATTGTTAGAGTACCTCGAGTAATGTCGATCTTTGTCTGAGCAGTGTTCAAAAATGGTCGCCCCAATAAGATAGGTGGCGATTTTGATGCGGACTCATTCATGCTCAACACATAGAAATCGGCTGGAAAAATCAACTCGTCCACCTTTACGAGGACATCTTCAACAACTCCACCAGGGTAGGCAGTGCTTCGATCGGCAAGTTGGATCACTACCCCAGTTTTCTTCAATGGCCCAACTTTCAAACAGTCGAAAATAATGCGTGGTATGACGTTTATTGACGCCCCCAAATCCAGCATGGCTCGCTCAAGTCGCATGTTTCCAATCGTGCATGGAATGAAAAACATGCCCGGGTCATTCCGCTTTTGTGGCAAGCTCTTTTGAAAAACAGCCGACACGTTAGTTACCATTAGGATTTTTTCGTCTCCTTTCAACCTTCTCTTGTTGGTGCATAAGTCCTTGAGGAATTTGGCGTAACGAGGAATTTGTTTGATCGCATCGGCAAGTGGGATTGTAATCTCCACTTTCTTGAAAACGTCTCATATGTGCCTCTCCGTGTCTTCCTTAGCTTGGCGCTTGACTCTCGATGGGAAGGGAAGTGGATCGGTCCTAGGTGGGGAAACAATGGGGTTATTAAAATTATTAGAAGGTTTTAGATTACCCTTGTCAGCACGTTTTAGCTCCGTATCTTCTTCCTCCAGTTTGTCTTCATTTTCTGTCTCTAGCACTGGATTGGCCAGTCCTTCCACTTTCTTGCCGCTTCGCGTTGTTATGGCGCTCACATTCTTTGGATTTACCTCGGTTTGAGGTGGCAGTCGGCCGCCGCCTTGCGCTTCCAATTGGGTTATGGGCACAGCCATTTGACTTATTTGCATCTCCAAGTTTTTTATGGATGCCTTGGTCTCTTGTTGAAATTGGGCGGAGCTTTTTGCCGTTAAATTCACCATCTCTGCAAGTGATGATAATGAGTTTTCCCCTTCTTGTCGGTTTTGGTATTGGTTCGGAAAGTTCTGCCCCCTTTGTTGAGCTGGAGAGGGCCCTTGATCTTGACCTCCTTGCTGGTCCTTCCATCTAAAACCGGGATGATCACCCCATCTTGGGTTGAAGGTGTGGGAGTACGAATCGTATTTTCTCCCTTGCCCATTTCTGGTTCCCAAAACATTCACGTGTGCCTCGCGTACTGTGTAAAAATGTGGACAGTCATCAGTAACGTGCTCCACTGTTTCGCATAAGCCGCATGGTCGAACCTTTGGGGCTCCTCCCACACTTATCATGTCTTTCAATTCAATTAAGTGGGCATGCAATGAATCATTAACCATCTCATTTATCGATTTCTATGAGGGGTTACGGCTGCTGAATTGTTGGGAATTGGCCGCCATGTTCGCTATTAGTTCCTTTGCTGCCGTCGGTGTCTTGTCCATTAAGGTGCCTCCACTCACAGCATCAATCATGTTTCTATCAGTGAGACACAATCCCTCGTAGAAGTATTGGATCAAAATTTGCTCGCCCATTTGGTGTTGAGGGCAACTCGCCACAAGCCTCTTGAATCGTTCTCAGTACTCGTGCAACATTTCTCCTTGCGCCTGCCTAGCCGAAAAAATGTCCTTTCGAAGATTTGCCACTCGTGATGCGGGAAAGTACCTCTGCAAAAATGTTCTCTCCATGGCTCCCCATGTAGTGATGGATCCCGAGGGTAGGTAGTAAAGCCTGTTATTGGCTATGTCTTTTAATGAAAAGGGGAATGCCCTTAGCTTGATTTGCTCGTCCGTGACTCCAGCGGGTTTCATGCTTGTGCAAATAACATGGAACTCTATCAAGTGTTTGTGCGGATCCTCGCCAGTGAGTCCATGGAATAAAGGTAGGTGATGGATTAGTCCGGACCGTAGCTCAAATGTAGCATCGTTCACCGTTGGAAAAGTGATGCACAATGGTTGTTGAGGAAGGTCGGGATTTGCTAACTACTTTAATGTTCGTTCCGCTTGAACAGCCATCGTCTCATTTTCTCGTTCTTCACTCTCGCTTGAAGAATCCTCGGATATGTAGTTGGGTAGTACTTGCTCCAAGATTGAAGCCTCCTTCTTCTTCTTCAACTCACGACCTCTCTTGTTGATTTCTGGATAATAATGTAAGATTTTCTTCACGGATGATCTCAAGTTAATTCACCTAAGAAAATAATCAACAAGAGTTCAAAATATTCCAAAACAAAAACAAAAATAAAATAAAATACTAAAATCACAATTTAACGCGTCACTCCCCGGCAACGGCGCCAAAATTTGACCCGCTCGTCGTAAGCGTCAAATTAAATATTTATTTTTCTCATCTTTTCTCCACTAATTAGTAGTAGCGATAAGTAAGGGTCGAACCCACGAGGAGTGTGGTTAGATTGTGATGATTCGTATTTTATTTAAATAAATAARTGGGGGTAGGAATTATGAATTAAATTAACTAATAAAATAAACAAGCAATTAACTAGCAAGAAAATAATTAACGAAGAATTCAATAATAATAAAGGTCTAGTTCTAGTTCAGTTTCCACCCTCGATTCACTCATTTAACCAATCACAATATCATAATCCATTCATCATATGCGACTAAAAACCCTAAGTAGTAATAAGCTCTGCTACTCGAATTTACCCTTACTGTGTACTCAATTAAAATAAGCTCTATAATTGATTCTAATTATTGAATAACCTAGAATAAGATCGCTAGGTTCAACCCAACAACAACATTAACAATTAGGCAAATAGATTAATCTAGGCAATAAACGCATAAGCTCGGTTCATTCAACCTATGTTGTGTTGTCTCTAATGATTCACAATCATTAGTTGCTTCAGAGAAATAGTAATTACGACAATTACACGGGAAGCAATCCTATTTCTAGCAATAGATAACCAATCCTTAATCTAGGTGATCAAGCCAAATTAAGAATTAAGCAATCATAAGTTGAAATTAGAACAACACAAACAATCGCATATGAGAACGAAAGATAATATTGCATAAATCAATCAAACATAGTTTCACGAGGGTTTCAACATCCCTAGAACTAGATAATAAGTTTACTCACTCATGGAGTTAAGAAAATAAAAGAAAAGGTTCAGATAAACAAACATAATCCTTGATAAAATAGGAGAGACGATGTGTAGAACTTSAATCTTGTGTTTTGATCTTCAATCTTCAAGTTCTCTTGCGTATGGATGAATTGGAATGACTTGGGACCTCTCTTGGAACTCCTTAAAACCCTAGGATATGTTATGTGTGTAAAAATTTGTCTTTCAATGGGATTAGGTCGGGTTTATATAGGACTCCTTTTTCTTTCCGCGCAAGTTTTCTTCCAAAAATATCTCGGCCGAGTCGGCATCGACGGAGCGTCGATTGACGCGAACCAGCCTTCGGCGTCGACGCGCATCGCCCACTCACGTTGTCCTGCATGGGCTTGGACTGAAGCCCTTCCAATTGACGCTTTAGAGAGTGAGCGTCGACTGCCGGATCTTCTATCGACGCTTTAGAGAGTGAGCGTCGACAGAGCGTCGACTGACGGACCTTCTATCGACGCTTCAGAGAGTAAGTATCGACATGGCGTCGACATGGCGTCAACTGGCGCGAGCCAACCATCGGCATCACACCACACATCGCGTCGACTGACGCGAGCCTTCTTCGACATCGACGCATCATCGACGCAGCATCCTGATTCTTGATTTTTCTCTCGTCGATTCGTCAATCCTCGTTTCTCTACTTCCTTGTGAGACATCCTTCGATAAATATAGCACCAAATACTGCAAAATAGATAAGAAATATACGATTGGTGCTTGATTGCTCATAATAACAATTATGCGAGAAATAAGCATATATGATAATATTAAGGACATAAAATCACCGGAATTAAGCCTTCAATTAGCGTGTAATTTCTCGCTTATTAGCCGACCAAGCACACCGGGCCCTCCATAGCCGCCTCTTGTTGATCGAGAGCGGTATGCACCGGGATGAGGAGGAAGAAGACGAAGAATATGACGAGAATGAGGAAGAAGAGGAGAACGATGATGACGAGGAGGAAGAGGAAGAGGACGAGGAGGCGAACCTCCAACCCCGACGTCGGAGACGTCATTGATTTTCTTATCACTCTTGTATTTATTTGGTTAATTTGTTTTCATAAGACTTGCACTTTATTTTGGTTTGTATCGTTTTGATTCAATTATGTTCTTTTATTTCTCATATAATTCTTGAAAAATCTAAAAATATTTGAAAAATCTAAAAATAAATGAATTATATTATTTGTCATTTGGTTTTACTTAATCGTGATTTATGTATATATTTTCTTGAGTTTTTATTTTGTGTGATTTTTCTTGTATATATCTCATTTCCCGACTCCAACCTTGGACAAATTGGTGGCTTGGTGGCGTTTATGAAGTCGGGAGACACTAGCTATGCTCGATTATTGCTTTGATCGCTTGATTTTTAAGTGGACCCCACCGAGCTCGACTCAAACTCGCTCGGTTGAGGAAGTTTCTATTCATACCCCTTTTACTTGATTTTCATTAAAATACAATGAGGGCATTGCATGGTTTAAGTGTGGGTGGGTAGGTGGTTAGGGTCCCGGTTTTGTCAAGCATGATTTGTTGTTTTTAACTCGAGCCTTGGCGAAGTGACGCTTATTATTTGCGCATTTATATGGTTGAGGCGATTTTTATGTCGTTTGTGTCTTTATTACATTGTGGAACAACTCCACACACTTGAAAGTTTGAATATTTTACTTGTCGGGTTTTTGCATGTATATATCCTCTGGTGTAAGGAGGTTAATTCTTGTTCTTCGTCCAAAATCCGCATATATATATAATCAACATTTTCTCGTGAAAAGATTGCAAAGCTCTAAATACTCTTTGGATTTTACTCCCAAACTCGGTGAAAACTAGTGAGTAGCTTTGTGTGATTTATCGGCTTGCTTGCATTTTTATGGAAATTGCATTGAGGAGGTTTGATTTTGCTCGTACATGATTGAATTTGAAAATGACCTCGAGGCACATATATCACCCTTGTTCCGGCCATATCCATATATGCAAGCTACTTAAAAATTCAAATGAGCCCCCTAGAGCCTTTATCCCGTTTCTTGTTATCTGAGCGCGATTTTAGCTCTTGTATCTTCATAATTTATGAAGTGGAAGAGTTTATTGTTAGTTGACGAGAGATGTGTGTGAAATAATTGTGGGTTTCGGGTTTTGAGTTACTTATAAAAAAAAAAAACAAAAAAAAATTAATAAAAGTCCAACACAAATCACGAAAAGTGATAAAGCATGCGTTCAATCAAAAAGCCTAATTAAAAAAGGCTAATTCTAGTAAAAGAAGCAAACTCATTAAGCTTCTAAGTGTTGTGAAATAAAAGTCAGGAAAGTATGTGAACGAAATGGTTTCGAATGAGAGTTTGGTGAATTGGGAAAGGTGAAGCGATTATAAGCTTCGGGTTTTATAAAGTAGGATTTTGTGTGTTATTGATCACGTTTGATCGTGTGTTAGCCACTATATCCATATATTACATACCTTACCAAAGAGCCAACATTACAACCCATAATAATGACCTCTTTCATTCTTGTTTTGTCATGTACTACGAGCAATTTTGAGCGTTCGAATTGTGAAATCTTGACAAGGTATATGTATTGACCAACTTGAGCGTATACACGTTCCATATCAAACATTTGAGCGACTTGAGCGAACACCCTCAAAATTTCATTTGTGAGGAAGTCATCGATTTGTCTTGCATTTGAGAAGAGTAATGCCAGCAATGCTTGGAGATAGCGAGTCTATGTTGATACTTCCGTCATAATAATAATGATAAGCACAAGGATTTTTCTTCTTACATAATGTTCATTGCATGTACACTCTTGATTCTTTTCGTTATTCGAGGACGAACAAACCGATAAGTGTGGAAAGTTGTTTTGCATGTAATTGTTTTGTTTTTCCTAGTATTTTTAGTTAGAGTTTAGCGTTGTTTTTAGTTGTTTTGAGTTATTTATTCTAGTTCTTAGGTCATTTTCTTGTTTATTTGCTTTTTGACTTAAAGTGTACGAAGTGTGCGGTGTTTGTGCTATTTTTGGGTTTTTAAGTTTGGATTCTTGTTTTGTAGGTGGCTAAAATGATTATATTCACTCGGCGGACGTTTTGGACTTGAAAACGAGGAATTCAAGCCGAAAGCATCCAGGATCAACTGAAAAGATCCAAATCAACTGCTGGATCGAGTGGTGGTCGATCGACTGACAATGGATCGACTAAAAGTGCTCCAAATCGACTGTAGGGTAGTAGCAAACCCCTTAGAAGCAGAGCAGTCGATCGACTGCTCTTCAGTCGATCGACAGGCAGTCGATCGACAACTCTACAGTCGATCGACTGGAATGCTGAGGGCTGCGGAAATTTTGGTGTTTTTGACATTTTTGCCCCTACAAACAACTATATAAATCCCACACCTTGCACCATTGAAGATATAACTCCCCTCCTAACCCTAACTTGGGTTTGGGATCAAATTTCAATCAAGCTCTTGGATAATTTTTTCTCTTCTTAGGTTTTAGATTCAATTTCAAGCTATGATGTACCTTAATTTCTAGATTTAGATTTACTTTCATGCTTGGACTTGAGTTTGTAAGCCTAAGAAGAATCCAAATACTCCTTTGGATTGTTACTTTTGATTACAATTATATTCAAGGTTTGTTTCATTTCCTACTGCAAAATCATGCAAAATAGCTTATTCTAATCCTAAGAAGACGGTAAAAAGACCGAAACATAACTCAAAATATGTAACGCCCCGATTTCACTTTAGTCTAAAAAGGATTTATATTTTTAAATAATTAAATGGAGAAATCTTGGCGTCACAATAAATGTCTAATTTTCATGATTTTAATATAAAAGATCCACATTTTCAAAATGATCAAGAATTTCGCAGTGGAAATATTCATAATATAAATAACCAAGTTTCCAACAGTGGAAATTGATTACCATAGTATACTTTATGTCTAGTTTGACTCTTATTAAAAATATAAAACAAGAGTTAAAAACATAAAACCCAACATCAAGAGTTTTCATTCCCCTCCCCGTTTCCCTTTCATTCGATATCTTCATTTGTACCTAAAAAATACGTCGTTGATTTGGGATGAGTTCAACGTACTCAATAGTTACACCGACATATCTCACGTAAATCATAAACCTCAAAAATAACACATTGAATCATATAATTCATAGAATAGAAATTTAGTAAAACGTAGACATTGACTGCAGCTAGAAACGCGATAACATCTTGTAACGGCTACTGGTTCTAATTCATGGGTTTTAGAAGGATGTCGACTTTGACTGCGCCGCTAGAAACGCGATGACAACTTGTAACGGTCACCGGTTCTAATTTCATGGTGGTTTTAGAAGTTACTTCGACTGCAGCTAAAATGCGATAACAACTTGTACGGTTACCGGTTTTAATTCGCGGATAGCACGTTGGGAATGACCCTTGGCTATATAAGTTGATTTTAGAAATAAGTCGTACTCGAGATTACATGATACACATTGCACGATATTGAGAAATAGAATTTAGCATAAAATAAGTCGGTGGTCCCTACCTCGTAAATATGTCGTGGAAAATCGAGTGGTATGCACGTAGTTGAAATCCTAAGTCCCCTTATTGCTCGTCACCTAATAAATTAGAAAATGCATTTAATTAGTATTTTCATATTTAATATTCATACTAATAATAATAATAATAATAATAATAATAATAATAATAATAATAATAATAATAATTGGACTGGAATGCAGTTTTATAAAATATTTTGGGGCTGGAATGAGGTTTCTATAATCTGGAAGGCTGAATTTTGGCTCATTAGTAATCTAAGGGTTCAATTAAAAGGGTGGCTAAAGTTGGGGGTTCAATTGGAAAGGTGGAAAAAGGCTGGGGGTAAAATCTGGGATTTGGAAAAGTGGGCTGGTATAAAATGGCAGAACCCATCCTTTAAGCCTTCAGAACCCGTTTCGCTTTCTTTTCTCCCAAAACAGAATAATCGGCCAGAAATTGGCAATCGGCATGCGGCGTAGAACCGACGAAACGGCGGCGATGGGCTGACTGCCGGCACCGTTTTCTGGTGTCAACGCCACGCGGTGGGGCCAGGTCCGATTCGGAGGGTGCAAGGCCCTCTCTGTCCTCTTCGGAAAAAAAAATTGACGGCGCGGGCTGGGCGGATAGAAACGGCGAGCAGCGTAGGTGGCTGCGGTGGTCTCCTCTCCTCCTTCGACTGGATTGCAGTGGCAGTTGGTGGCGTTGATGGAAGGCGCTGGGGCAGCGATTTGGATCGGGTTGGTCGGACCGCGGTTGCTTCGGATGGTGGCGGCGTTGAGATCGTGGCCACTGGTGTCGATTCGGCGCGTTGGTGTGGGTTGGCCAGAGTGTGGAGTGACGATTTGAATTGGAGGGTGGCAGGATCGGCGGTGATGGTGGTTCGGCATTGGGTTTACGTTGGTGCTGCCAATTCAGCACTTTTGAGTCGGGCCACGGGATCACGAAAGCTCGTCGTGGCAGAGTCGGGGTTCGGGTACTTTGTCGTCGTGGTTGTTCGGGCCTGGAGACCTTCGGGAAAAACATGGTTGCGATGGAAATTCGGCTGAGGTTTTGGGTTGGATTTCGGGCCAGGATCTTTTTCTTTTTGGGGTTTGATGTGGATTTCAGTCGGGGCTTGGAGATCATGGTGATTTTGGCAGGGTTGTATGGTTGGAAATCGGCTGCCGTAAAGTAGGATTAAGAAAATATGTTGATTTTCTTGAGAAAATCAGAAAAAAAAACAAAAAGAAACAAAGAGTTTACCTAAAGCGGCCGTATAAGCAGAATTCTGTGAAAAGTGAACAAGCTGGGATTTTTCCTTATAAACCAAAGATGGTTTTAATTTTAGAAAGTTAGGGCTGGGGTTTTGTGGACTTGGGCTATTCGTTGGGCTCGTTTTTAAAGTTCGAAAAGAAGACGATCCACTAGACGACTTAAGTTTAAAAACTAAATGATTCCGTTGACAACCCAATATTACTTTAAATTATTTAAGATAACAATGACTTAAATAAATTATAATAATTTTAGAAATCGAAGTTATTTTAAAAACTAAAATCTATTAATTTGATTATAATAAGACTTTAAAATAATTTAGGATAATTTATATAGAATACGACTATAATATAATAGTCTTTAAAATTGAGGTATAATATATTTAACAATCGCACTAAAAATTCTATTAAATAGAGTTTTCATAAATCAATTAAAACTAAAAGTACAAATAATTTATAGTGACGAGCTTGGGACTAAGATCATATTTTTAATGCATGATGATAAATAAATAAAATACATTGGATATATGGATGTTACAAAATATGTACAAAAGTGTAACAAAAATGTACTAATCAACCACTTCGTACTTTATTGATTTGTTCGTCCTCGAACAAACTAAAAAATCGAAATCAAGAAAAAGTGAAAGTGGTCAGATCAAAGAGTCATGTTGTGCATATACTTAGTTTTGCAAATATAAACACTTTCGTTGAGAGCTCTTAAGCTAATCTTTCGTTACCTTTTCAGATTGAAATCAAAAGAACGCGTCCTTGTTTGTATGGTTTGTGTGGTGATGAATTATATCAACGTGTTCTTGGCTTGGTATTATCGATGTTGATGGTCGGCGTTGCCCCGAGGAGGATCCGAGCTCCCGAATATTTGTACTAGGCGGACGCTGATCAGGAGAATCGGTGAGCGGGACTCACGGCACGCTGCCGATCCGAGCGTACAATGTCACTTGGGGCTCCTATACGCCGAGTTCTGTCCCGTGCGGCCGAATTGAACCCGCCGCATGTTGCCGGCCTGGACGCGCGGAACTCGTTGAAGACATCCACGCAATGCCGCCGAGCTTACTGCCATTCTCAAAGAATCATCAAGCCAGACAGGAGCGAAGAATCAATAACCAGCCCCCGCCGCCACCAGCCGCAGGGGCTGGGGCCCCGCGAGAAATCCTGACCTTTGAGCTCGGCGGCATTGCGTGGATGTCTTCAACGAGTTCCGCGCGTCCAGGCCGGCAACATGCGGCGGTTCAATTCGGCCGCACGGGACAGAACTCGGCGTATAGGAGCCCCAAGTGACATTGTACGCTCGGATCGGCAGCGTGCCGTGAGTCCCGCTCACCGATTCTCCTGATCAGCGTCCGCCTAGTACAAATATAAAGGCATCTACTAAACTAAGAAGATACTCTATACTACAAGTAAAACTACAAGCTAAATGTGGCTAAACCTACTTGCTCTACATTACCAACTATCTAAAACATGCCAAAAGAGGTAAAAAAAAACTTGAAAGAAGCAAGAAGACAACAATGGTGGAAATTGAAAGGTTCGTAAACAATATAAAATAAGTTAAAACATCTAAATTACAATAAAACATGAGAGAACAAATCACTACAAAATTCATAGAAATTAACAAGAAAACGAAAGAGAACAACAATTCAAATTACTTAATTAGAATATTTCTTCAAATCTTTAAAGATTAAGCTATTCCACAAACAAACTAAACTAATCTAGAAGCTAAACAAACTAAACCAATATAGAAGCTAAACAAATAAACTAATATAGAAGCTAAACAAAGACTCTACTAACATGATGTGGTTATTTATTGGGTGAAAGTGGGGGCAAAATGGTAATTTTGATAAAATAGCCGAAAATGCCCTTCATCGATTTAATTGTCGACCAGCCCATCGATCGATGTTGTCTCTGTGATTAATATGGTGTTAATCAACGCATGCTATTGACGCTTCGAAAATGGC
>BMAC01001479.1:46864-75449 GCA_014905375.1 Phtheirospermum japonicum
GTGCACAGAGGTGTCGACGGCCGTCGGTCGGACGCACCATGGATCTACGCTTACAGAGGGTAGCGTTGGCCTTACATCGATGAATGGTCGACCGAAGCGGGCGCGTGCTCGGCCACTCTCGGCAGTCCTCGGCGCGGGCGTCTTGGTAGCGGTCGACAGGCATTCGGCAGCTTCGCCCCGACTCGCCTTGGCTTCGAGCCAAGGGCCAATTTCACCTTCTTTTCGATTTTCTTGTTAAAATATAGCAAAAATAACACACATCCACAAATTAATTTAGCCCATTTAACCGTATTAAGTATAAAATAAAAAAGAAACACAAAAAGCCAACAAAACGAGAAAACAACCTAATAACCTAACGAAACTCGACTCAAAACTACTAAAAATGACCACTAAAAACTAATTAAAAACACGAGAAAAACACTGTAAGTTTACATGCAAAATAGTCCTCTTAAAAGGGACATATATTATGGTTCACTCATTCGCTCTTGTTTTTCAATAGTTGAGTGTATACGCTGTTTATGTTAAGAGTAACACAACCAATACAAAACTAAAAATAGTAAGAAAAACAACAATCAAATAGCAGAAACGAGTGGGAAAAAGTGCTTCACTTTTATTCCTCAAAATCAGTTCGGATCGGCCTTAACCGGACCCTTTTTTACAGGTACTTGACCTTGAAATATAAGCTTTCTTTCTCTAAAGCTCTCTATGTTTCTCTCTCTCTCAGAAATTGGGGCGCTCGGCATATTTCCCGAGCTCGGCAGCTCGGCTACGCCTCTGACCGGCAGGGATGGGCGGAGACGTCTGGCATGGTCTCGCGCGCAGCTCGCCCCGTCCTGCTCGGCATATTTCCCGAGCTCGGCAGCTCGGCTACGCCTGTGACCGGCATGGATGGGCGAAGACGTCTGGCGTGGTCTCGCGCGCAGCTCGTGCCGCCCTGCTCGGTATATTTCCCGAGTTCGGCAGCTCGGCTACGCCTCTGACCGGCAGGGATGGGCGGAGACGTCTGGCGTGGTCTCGCGCGCAGCTCGCGCCGCCCTGCTCGGCATATTTCCTGAGCTCGGCTGCTCGGCTACGCCTCTGACCGGAAGGGATGGGCCGAGACGTCTGGCGTGGTCTCGCGCGCAGCTCGCGCCGCCCTGCTCGGCATATTTCCCGAGCTCGGCTACGCCTCTGACCGGCAGGGATGGGCGGAGACGTCTGGCGTGGTCTCGCGCGTAGCTCGCTCCGCCTGCTCGACATATCTCCCGAGTTCGGCAGCTCTGCTACGCCTCTGACCGGTAGGGATGGGCGGAAATGTCTGGCGTGGTCTTGCGCGCAGCTCGCGGCGCCCTGCTCGGCAGGCTCTTCGAGTGCGGCCAGGCGTCGTCGTGCAGACACCCTTGGTAAGCCCGGTGCGCCATCTGCTCAGCTCGGCGGTAACCCTGTCCGGGGGGCTCGATCCCCGACTAACTTTCTTAATCGACTTCGGATTGTTTGGCTCGGGTTCAGCTAGGGATAATAACAACCACCAACATACGCTAGGATCAACATAAACATGCATTCAACGACTCGTGAAAATCAAAGACTCGTACATCGCATATGTGTGCACATTAAATCAAGAATCGAATTAGGACTTTCCAGGGTTGTAATGTAGGCTCTTTGGTAAGGTATGTCATATATTAAGATGTGTGGCTAACTTGCGAACAAACACAATATATAACTCACTCAATCGAGTACTTTTAAGCATAGAGCATAATTCTGCTCCTCATTCCTCCAAAAACAACTATGTATCGCTATTTCCAAACATTTATAAATAAGGTTATTCCTTAACCCAACACCCGAACTACCAATACGCACTTGCCTTTATAAATCGACTTTATCCTTAACATATGGATGCTCTTATGAACCTAAGCACCCTTAATTTCCTCTTCTCTTTTTCCTTTTTCTTTTTTTATCTTTCTTTTTCTTCTCTTTCTTTTATTTTCTTTTCTTCTTTTCTTTTTATCATAAACTCCACTAATTCCCACCCTGCAATCGTCAATCTCAATATAAAATGATAAATATACTCTCATCTCACAAACTTAAACAAAATAAGAGCTACAATTAAGCTCGTGGCTAACAAAGAGGTGGAATAAAGGCTCTAAGGGGGCTTATTAGGGATTTATAGTGATTTTTATTTTTTTAAATATAGTTGGAGTCGGGTTTTATATGTGCCTATTGTCATTTTCGAAATCAAATGTACACATGCGACTTAGAGATTTCTCAAAACACTTATCGAATCACAGCATGTAATGTTGGTAATCACACAAGGATTCTCACATGGGTTTCATTCTAACCTTGAAAGCATGGTGATCGAGTTTTGAAAGATTCGCAAGATTTTTAACGACTAAGTGTTGTTAAAAATATATATATGTAAATAGGTTTTGAAAATTTTGCACTAAACAAGTCCAAAAGACTCTAACGATAAATCACACTATACATGATTTCGATAGGCATGCCAGTACAAACACAATAAGCATGATTTCGACAAGGGTTGAAATAAGCAGTTGGTTAATTCATACGTAGTTACTAAATGAAGTGACAAAAAGTAAGTAAAACGATAAAAGCGATTTGAATTATGTATGCAAACAGTTCCATCCAGTCGGATATTGCATCCGTCCGACCGGATGAGGTGTAATTGATATATCCGACCGATTATTGTTCTTTTCCCGGTCGAAAAACAGGACAGTGTGTTTTATCCGGTCGGATATACCTCCTGTCCGACCGGATAATACCTGTTTCGGTTGAACTTCGACCGATTTCACCCCCTCTGCAAAAAGAAATTACCAAACTCCTTGTTACTGACCAAAATAAATAATAGAGAAAAATCTTTTTTACCTCCTGAACTATGGTCATTTTGACACTTTGCCTCCTAAACATTTTTTTTCGTGCAAATTACCTCCTAAACTGTACGAATTTTGCACTTAACCTCTTGAACTCTCATTTTTGGTCAAAATTCTAGCTGGATCTCACTCATGTGACATGAACGCTAACATATAAGGGGTAAAATTGACTTTCCATCTCTTCCTCATGACTCCCTCCCAAGATAATGGCACATGAGCACTACGTAGGTTCCAAATCATACGTGTATACATATATTAATGTGAACATTATCTTAACAGGTCACACGAGTGCTCACGTGCCATTGTTTTGTGCATGAGCCATAAGTAAGAGATGGAAAGTCAGTTTTACCCCTTATATGTAAGCGTGTATATCACACGATTGAGATCTGACAAAAATTTCTACCAAAAATTGGAGTTCAGGAGGTTAAGTGCAAAATTCGTACAGTTTAGGAGGTAATTTGCACGAATAAAAAGTTTGGGAGGAAAAGTGTCAAAATGGCCATAGTTCAGGAGGTAAAAAAGATTTTTCTCTAAATAATAATTGGGTAGGGACAATTCAAACATGTAAAAAAAATCAAATCAATTATTTAAATACAGACACTCACGCACCCAACATAAATTAAAAGTTAACATAAATAAAAGTTTGGATAGAAATGATACAAATTGGGACAAGGGCCCACTTTTTGGTCCATGTCGTCCGGAGGTGGTAGTGGGTAGCGATGCTCGATCCTCATTAATCGTTCATCAATGGCGATGAGGTATACATGGTTTGCTTGGACGTTGTCGTTCAACCTAGAGAGATATTGGTTTGTTTGTGTCATGTTGGCGTCTAATCTCTCCAAGGAACCTTGAAACGTCCTTGCTTCCTCTCTTGCCTCCCACGTATCCTGGCAAGCGTTCTGAGTGTATTCTTCTTGATTGAGGCTCATTTACCTCATGTGATCCATCATGCTCGCTTGGAAATCCTGTTGCTGCCTCCATCGCGCTTCCGAGTAATAATAGTGGTCACCCGACCCTTTTCCGTACGAGCTTCCCCCGTAGTTATCGTGCTCGTAACTTTGGAACTCTGTGTTTCCATCATCCTCATCCTCCTCGTAATTCTCTTCTTCGTCCTCATCATCATTGTCCTCGTCATCACGGTCATTGTCCGTGTCATCAACAGATTTGGCCCTTGTCTTCTCCGTACCCATCATGAAGGTCGGGATGGATATGTTTCGACCATTGAAGGTTCTACTTTCAACAAGAATAGGCATGCTCGGATATACAACATCGTCATTGTAAGGGTCAACGCCATGGTGCCGTGTGAGCTCAGTGATGAACGTGTCCAAGGTGAGCTTCGCCGTCTTCTTATCGTTCATTCGTTGAATGTTTTCTATCGCCCCGATCAAAAATGGGTACAATTTCACGTCACCCCGGTGGTGTGTGATCCGAAATGCTCGCAACTCAGACGATGAGATTCGAGTCATGTCTTTCTTCCCTAAAAATACTTACATGAATAACTTGTACGTCAAGTAAATTGCTTTTGATCATAATGACGTGGAATTAAAATAGCATCCGGGCTCCGGTGGTGCTCCCGTAAGTTTCTCCCACCAAACCTTCTTGTCATAATCGTCGTGTTGAAACGACTCGTCCCCCGGTTTTTCGCTGTTTATTCCGAAGATGTCGTCGAGGTCTCTTCTTGAGGTGTGGAAGGGTTTATCGCGGAGTCGGCAATCGAAAGAGCCATCAGCAATTGGTTTGTACGTTGTGAAGAACTCCAACATAAGAAGTCGGTGCCCGGGTTGCCTAACCTCTGCCCAATTCTCCAAGTTGAGGTCCTTGATGCCCGCCGCGAACTTCTCCTCCATTTTATCGCCCAATGCGATTTTGCATTTCAAAAACTTAACATCAATATGTTGAGGAGCGTAAACGTCCCTTGCAGTCAAGGATTTAAACAACACTACCTCCCTTTCGTCAATCAATTTGAATGGAGCCAACCCTCCCCCGGCGTTGGTCGTTCCTTTCCCCCGACCTTTGTCCAAGTTGTTGCCCTTCTTTGGTCGTGAACCGGAAGCCATTAAGATTTCGATAACTATAGGACAAAAACCTCTCTCAGGACTTTTGTCGAACACCTTTCGTGCATCAAACTTCCAACCAGAAATCAACTTCAATCTCTCCCAAAACAATCACCCCCCTTTCACAATCCCTTCAAATCAATTCCCAAGCAGTTAAGAGTATGAGTTCAAGCCGTTTTACCTCTCGAATTGCAGATTCATGTTCTTGAGGTTTGAAGGAACAAGTTTGGCTTTGCTCTTTTTCGTCCGAACGGATGAAATTGCTTGAGTTAGTTCTCCGATCGGATATGTTTGTTGCAAGAATTCGGGATTAGGGTTGTCTTGAAAAAGATCTTGTTGTTTTTCTCTGTAAAAATAATAGAGAGTGTAACTGAATTATGAAATTTTTTGATTTAAGAAACCTGGATTTTATAAAATTGCGTAGTCATACAATCGGATTATGATGTTGTCCGATCGGATGCAAGTCCAGAGTGTTTGGTCCGGTCGGATAGTGCTCTCCATCCGGTCGGATGGTACTGTTCGTCGTAAAAAAAAATTATTTTTACTATTTTTTTATTTTATTTTTTTTATATATTTTTGGGTTTTTGTGTATATGTAATTTTTTTATGTATTTTAATTAAATAATGTACATCGATTTGTCCGTGCAATAATCACGAAAAAATTCATTAAATAACAATAAATAATTCAAGCACGAATCTTTTTTTGATAATTGAGCATAAATGCTTTTATTCAAGTTAGAAATTCAACCAAACAAGCCAAATCCTCATCATAATTGCATAAACTTAAGATAAACAAAGGACTAAGATCTTATAATGCTATTTGGGCATGGGGTCGACGTAAGGTGCATAGGCCAAGTCTTCGAGTTTTTTCATCTCCTCCTCCAACTTGTCAATTCTAGCCTTCAACTTGATGATCTCCTCGTCCGCTTCGGACAAGTATTTATGGAGCATGGCTATATCCTATGTCAGTGTAATCTCCTCGTATATGTAGTTGGAGGTGTTGTTCTTTATCTTGTTCATTGTCTCACGTTGCTCCTCCAATTTTGTCTCAAACCTCTCCACCATATCCTCATACTTTTTTCTAGTGACCCAACCATAACAAAGTTGGTGGTAGGCGGGTTCTCTCTCATGGATCTCAATGAATATTCAAACACCATGTATTTATAAAGAAGAAGATAGTTGTGAAGAATAGGACTCTTATGATGGGTTTTTAAAGGGGTAAGAGGCTCAAGAGAAGGGAGTCTAAGGGTCTTTGCAAATTAGGACATTCCTAATTATTTTCTTGAATACCAAAAATAAGAATTTTAAAATCAGCATATATTCCGCGCAATCCTCATCAAATCAGGCTTACATTGCATAATTCACTAACCAAATCCGCGTTCAGAATCAGCTGATTTCGCCGCAACATTCGATCGGATACTATTTTGTCCGACCGGATTGTATGCCTTTACCTGTCCGATCGGTTATTACCATTGTCCGGTCGGATGGTAGCCCAGAAAGTTTGATCCGACCGGTTCCCTTCATCCCTCCGATCGGATGGCTATGCTGAAGGTTGATTTCAAGCTTTCTGAACATTTTAAAGTATAAATAACAACTGCCAGTATGAAAAATATGTACAAAGATAAAAATAATTATAAAAACACCTGGGTTACCTCCCAAGAAGTGAAACTTTTAACGTCCTTTGCTAGACGTTACGTCGTTTATTTCAAGAATTTTGAGGTGGATCGTCAAGTATCATGACCTCACGATTAGTTCTAGGGATGGGTCCCCCATGGTATAATTTAGCCCTATGACGGTTAACTTGGAACGTGGAGTTATTTTTCTTGTCGTATAATGTGATGGCCCCAAATTTGTTGATAATAGTGATCAAATATGGACCGCTCCATTTCGACTTAAGTTTTCCTGGAATTAATTTGAAACGTGAGTTAAATAGTAAGGCAAGTTTCCCTACCTCTAATTCTTTTGGAACAATCTTTTTGTCGTGCATTTCATTCATCTTTTGTTTGCTTTCCCATGGCATCTCGTAAGAATCGTTATTTTCTCCAACTCGCTTAGTTCCAACTTTTGAAATTCATCGGCATCGGTCACATCCATATTTAGTCTCTTTATTGCCCATTCCGCTTTGTGCACTAACTCTACCGAGAGATGACAAGCCTTTCCATAAACTAATCGAAAAGCACTCTTGCCTAATACTGTTTTGTGGGCCTTTCGATATGCCCATAATACATCAACGAGTTTCATCGCCCAATCTCTACGGTTTGGCTTTATTGTCTTCTCCAAAATGCCCTTGCTTTGTAAATTGCTTGTTTCCACTTGTCCCGATGTTTGTATATGGTAGGGGGTTGCTACTTTGTGCCACACCCCGTATTTTCTCATCAACCGCTCGAAAGAACGGTTACAGAAATGGCTCCCTCCGTCGCTTATTATCACTCTTGGCACTCCAAAACGGCTGAAAATGTTCTCGAGTAAGAACTTGAGAACGATCTCAAAGTTAGCCTTCCGGGTTGGTATTTCTTCCACCCATTCGGAGACATAATCAACTCCTACAAGTATGTACTCATACTCTCCACTCTTCATAAATGGTCCCATGAAATCGATGACCCATACATAAAAGATTTCGATTACTTGATTCGGAACCTATGGCATCTCATTTCTCTTTCCTATCGAGCCCAACCTTTGACAATTATCACATGTCTTGCAAGAATGGTGTGCGTCGGCTAATAGTGAGGGCTAATATAAACCAGATTGGAGGACTTTGAATGCTGCCTTTTGACTCCCGAAATGTCCTCCCTCGTCATGACAAAACCTCAACACGTCGCTCTTTTCCTCGTCCGGTACACACCTTCGATAGAGTCCATCCTTGCAACGTTTGTATAGGTATGGGTCATCCCAAAAGAAACTCCTGCATTTAAATAAAAATCTCTTCCTTTCTTGTGTAAAAGGGTGGTTAGGATAATATTACACGTAAGATAATTGACAAAATCAGCATACCAAGGCTCGCTAATGTTTTTAACAATGTTAGCATCCTCATATGGAAAAATGTCATCAACAAAATCAAGTTTACTAGACTCATTATCTAATAACATGCGAGATAAATGATCAGCAACCACATTTTCACAACCTTTTCTATCCTATATTTTAACGTCAAACTCTTGCAAAAGGAGAACCCAATGAATCAACCTAGGTTTACTTTGGATTTTAACGAATAAGTGGCACAAGGCTGAATGATCGGTGTGCACAATTACTTTTGACCCAACTATGTAAGAACAAAATTTATCTAATGAAAATACTACGGCAAATAATTCACGTTCGGTGGTAGTGTAATTATGTTGTGCACTATTTAGCATGAGACTAGCATAATATATTACCCTTAGGGGTTGTTTGGACTAGGCTTCATTGGGATTCTGAATTCTGGTATTCAGAATCTCGAGTATTGAGAATTCTGTGAATAGTAAGAATCTTTATTTGTTATAGGATTTAGAATCCTTTACTTTTTACTGTACATGTCTTATCATGTCTGGAAAGTGGATGATAGTATATTGTTATATTGTATTTGATGTCAAATCATGTCTGGAAAGTGGATGATAATGTATTATTGTATTGTATTTAGTAATATTTAATTTTTAAATATAATGATGACGTGATAAAATAATTGAGTGTGGGGTAAGGTGTAAGAAATTATTAGTTGTGGGTTGAAAATTTGAGTCGTAGAACAAATGAGGATTGGGATTTAGAATCCCAATCCTGGTATTGGGAGTCCTAAACCAAACAATCCCTTAGAAATTTATCAACTCGTTGCCCCAAAACAGCCCCTATCGCATCGTTAGACGCATCTCACCTGATCTCAAATAGTAGTGACCAATCGGGTGCAACTACAACTGGTGCCTGTGTGAGTTTTTCCTTTAATAATTTAAAAGCATCAAGATATTTATCATCAAACTCAAAAGGCACATCTTTATTTAACAATTTACACAACGGGCGACAAATTTTAGAAAAATCATTATGAAACGCCGATAAAATCCCACGTGTCCAAGAAAACTTGTAATCCCTTTAACATCTTTAGGTAGTGGAAGGGTTTCAATAACATCAATTTTTGCTTTATCATCTTCTAACCCTTTACTTGAAACAACATACCCAAGAACAATCCCACTTTTCACCATAAAGTTTGATTTTTCCCAACTCAACGTCAAACAAGACTCTACACATCTTTCAAGTACCTTAGACAAATTATTTAAGCAATGAGAGAAAGATGAGCCATATACCGAAAAACCATCTATGAAGACTTCGAGGAAGTCGTCAATGAACTCGGTGAAGATGGATAGCATGCATCGCTGGAACGTTGCTGGTGCGCTGCATAACCCAAATGGGATCCTCCGGTAAGCATACGTGCCAAAAGTACATGTAAATGTAGTCTTCTTTTGATCTTATGGAGCTATCGCTATTTGATAATAACCTGAAAGGCCATCCAAAAAGCAATAATATTCATGCCCTGCCAGTTTATCGAGCATTTGATCCATGAATGGAAGTGGAAAGTGATCCTTTCTTGTTGCTGCATTGCATTTTAGATAGTCAATGCACATGCGCCACCCGGTGGTTAAGCGCGTTGGAACAACCTCTCCCTTCTCTTTTGCCACAATTGTTATACCTCCTTTCTTTGGAACGACACGCACGGGGCTAACCCACTCGCTATCGGACACGGGGTAGACAATTCCTTCTTCAATGAGTTTGAAGATTTCCTTTTTACTACCTCTTGAAGTGTCGGGTTCAAGCGTATTTGACCGTCCCTTATTTGTTTGGCTCCCTCTTCTAGCTCAATCCGATGCATGCACGTCACCGGTCTTTTACCACTAATATCTTCGATGCTCCAACCAATAGCTTGTTTGTACTTTTAATTACCTCGATCAATTCTTTTTCTTCAAGATCGGCTAGTTCCTCGAAAATTATCACCATTTTTATCTCGTTGGCTTCGAGAAAAACATACTTGAGGTGGCTTGGAAGTGGCTTCAACTCCATTTTGGGTTCTAACACAGTTTGAATAGATGTTTCGCTCTCGTGCTTCTTTTCGATCTCAAATAAGTCGACCACCCCCTCCATGTCAAAATCATGTTCCTTGATGTTCTATTCCTCAAAAGGTATGATACCGAATAGTTCTTTCACGCATTGATCTACTGAATGGAGATATGAGCAATCAGGTTGCATTGAGTGTGAAGGAAGTTTTTTGAATGTCTCTAAATGGAAACGTAACCGATTCGTCAAACACTGAAAGTGTCATCTTTCCTCGGCCCACGTCGATCAAGGTGTGTGACATTGCCATGAAAGGTCTACCAAGAAGAGTCGTGTGCTCCTTGCTCGATTTTGTAATTTTCCTGACATCTAATATCACAAAGTCCACGGGGATTACTAAGGTACCGATTTCTACCAAAATTTCCTCGACTACTTCCAAAGGATGTCGCACTGATCGATCATCTAACTGAAGTCTTAAACTTGTTTGTTTCATCTCCCCATGGTTGAAATGTTTGTAAAGGGCGTAAGGCATCAAGTTGATCCCTAACCCTAAATCGAGCATTCCTCTCGATTTTTGCCCATCTTTAAGATTTATCGTGATGCAGAAACTCCCTGGGTTGCCCACTTTTGTTGGTAGTGGTTGATGGCAGATTGCACTTACTTCCTTTGATAGGACTATTTTCTCGTTTGTCTCTAGTTTCCTCTCTTTTGACGCTAGTTCTTTGAAGAATTTCACGTATCCCGGCATTGCGTTGATCACATCAAACAATGGTAAGTTCACATTCACGTTCTTCAACATATTGTAAAACTCCATGAACTTCTTGCTTTCTTTCACTGGCCTGAGTCTGTTTGGAAATGGCACCGAGTCTTGGATGACTTGTTGCTGTTTTAAAACGCTCAAATTCTCCTGCGTATCAGTTTCATCCGACCGGACTCCTCCTCCTATCCGATCGGATAACACTTCTTGTTCTCTTACAAACAATTCAACCTTGGGGAGATGAAACCAATGAGTTAAAGACTTCAGTTAGTCGATCGATCAGTGCGACATCCTTTGGAAGTAGTCGAAGACATTTTGGTGGAAGTCGGTACCTTAGTAGTCCCCTTGGACTTCGTGATATTAGACGTCGAAGAAATTCCAAAGTCAAGCGACGAGCACACGATTCTTCTTGGTAGACCTTTTATGGCAACATCACACACCTTGATCGACGTGGGTCGATGAAAGATGACACTTTCAGTATTTGACGAATCGGTTACGTTTTCACTTAGAGACACTCAAAACGTTCCTTCACATTTAAAGGAACCCGATTGCTCATATCTCGATTCAGTAGATCAATGCGTGAAAGAATTGTTAAGTATCATACCCTTTGAGGAATGGAACGTCGAGGATGACGATTTTAACGCGGAGGGGGTGGTCGACTTATTTGAGATCGAAAAGGAGCACGAGAGCAAAACATCTATTCAACCCGTGTTAGAGCCCAAAATGGAGTGGAAGCCACTTCCAAGACACCTCAAGTATGTTTTTCTCGAAGCCAACGAGAGAAAACCAGTGATAATGCCCATAGCCGAATCCACCATTGGCAACGTGGTTTTTACCATGCCCTCCCACGTTTCCTAAACCATTACACAACATTCCATTCCCAACATGGTTTTCACCATGCCCTCCCATGTTGGGAATGTACGCTCCATTGCCATACGAGCCTTGCAAACACTCCATAAAAACGCTAAATACAAAAGAAAGCTAGAAACACAAAGAATCTACAAGCAAATAGAAAACCTTAACCAAGCCAAGTCGCAACGGCACCATTTTGAAAGAGTTTTAGTGGCATAAAAGGTTCATTGGCTTGGTATTATCAGAATTCGATTGCTATGTAAGAATCAATGTGTTTTTAGCTTAAAACATAAATGAAAATTAAAAAAAATGGAAATTATGAAACTAAACTAACTAAGAATTGTAAAATGCAAGTTGTTCGGATGCCTCGTCGTGTGCCTTAATTGAAAATGAAAAGCAATAATGAAAATAAGCAAGAACAAGAAAAGTTTCACTATGTACAACTAGAATAGTCTAGAGTACAACCATGCTTGCATGATCATAAAATCTATAAAACTGAAAATTGACAAAAATTAAAAGCATCAATAAAAAGAGCATGAAGAGTTGACGTCAAATTTTAAAACTTTACGTAAAATAACAAGCAACAAGAAGTAGATCTAGGATTTAGCATGGAACAATGCATGAAAATTGAATTCAAAATAAGCATATGAAAAACTCAAAGTAGAAACAATCCGAGAATCGATCTGTGACCTATATGTGTCACTCATCTAGATTCCATGGACAAATCACAAGATCTAACAAGAAATCTAAGAGCTAAGGCAAAAGGCATAAATTGAAGAACATGCATGAAATTGAAGAACAAGGAAGAAAACAAAGGGAAACTTACTTGAATTGAAAATAGAATCCAAATACTTGAATAAAATTACAAAGCAAAGTAAAATCCAAGGGAGTACTAGAATTCTTCTTAAGCCTACAAACCCAAGACAAGCTTGAAATTCAATCTAAGATCTAGAGCTTTAAAATTAATCTAAAACCTTAAGAGAGAGAAATTATATCTAAAAACTAGAAAGAAATTAACCCCAAACCCATGCAAGAGTGGGGGTGAGAGCTTGATCCCTTCTTAAGGTCAAGATGCAGGGTTTATATAGTTGCTTGTGGGGGCAAAAACATCAAAAAAACAAAAAATCCCGAGAGTAACTGCGACGCAGTCGATCGATCGACTGCCGTGCTGATTCAAAGTTGGATACTGCCGAGCAGTCAATTTCGGATCTTGTAGTCGATTGACCACCAGTTGATCGGGCAGTCGATTGGAAGCTTTTCAATAGATCCGGGCCACCTCCTTCTTGATTTTCTCTTTTTGGCACGTATTTTGGGCCTCAATGCCTTGAATCGAACCTAGGCGTATGCCGGCACGTCTTGGAGCAAGTCCAGTTTCTTGAGACACCTACAACATAAGAATTTTGAGCTTAGAAACCCAAGAATCACACACACATCACCAACATTGGATAAATAAAGCTCAACACATAAATATAAGAAAATAACCTAAAACTCTAATGAAACACGACTCAAAACTACTAAAAACAACTATAAACCCTAATTAAAAACACGAGAAAAATACCACAATTACATGCAAAATAATCATCGACCTGAATAACCTTGAATAACTGCGTAGCGACCTGATTAATCTCCAAGAGACTCCTTGCGACTTGTTAGAAACAAAACCCAGCGAGGGCGGTGGACGGCCCCGGCATAGGCCCTCTGATGCTCAAGTCAGAGATTGCGTGAGAGAGAGGCGAGAGCCTTTAATGTGAGAGAGATCTCAAAACGTAAGATGTAGAATTGAACTTACAGAGAATGAATGAGGCTTGAGTCCTCTTTATATAGATAAGAGAAGTATTTTCAATATAGGGTTTCCCTCTCCTACCATAAATAAAACAACCGACTCAGAATTTTGACTTCTCCTATTTGTTAAATTCTCATAATTGATAGAACTCTCGCTTAATTACTGTATTAACCGTGGGCCAATAAGCCTGATCATAGGATTCAGTCCCTTGGGACACCATAGAATAACCCATATCAGTCTGCCAAACCCCAAAATCATGAAGCCCAACTCTTAACGCCGAGATACCACTTATCACTGAGCTGCTATAATAATACTTATACCAAAAGAGGTCGCCACCTCACATAAGAGCTCGCCACTCCTATGAAATAGGTTGTTATCCTTCAAAACAACTCGCCCAGCTCCTACAAGGATTGCTCCTTCTAAGAAATGAAGTCGCTTACTGAGATTACTTACTAAGATCCTTCTAAATACCTGCATGTTAGCGACGTAGATATTTGATGTCGTATCAGCTAGTCCCCTATATTTTTGTTGGTTTAGGTAAGAAACCAAGTAGAATGTAATCATGAGTTAAACCCTAAAACTCGATCCAGCATGATCCTTGGTAAAGTGTGAAACCATCAAGCATCACTTCTCACTTAACAACATTAAATGTGCTTCTGCACCATGTTGGACACGTGTTACCAGCCCGTTATCTCGTAATATATTTAATCTTGTGGGCCCAAAATAAAGGAACCATAATAAACCCTATCAACTTTTCCCCCTTCGAAAAACCTTTCTGTCCTTTCAGCCTTTTGCCGCCCAAAACACACAAAAATACATTTCCCCTTCATTTTTTCCACTTACGCAAATCAAGAACATAATACTCCATTTTCCTCTGCAAAAACCCCTTTCGAATTCCTGCTAAAACTACAACGCACCCTTATCCATACCAGAATCACCGATCAAGATGATGAGTAAGTCCCCCTAATCCTTTATTTCAATAATAATTTATCTATTTTTCCCCTCCCCATTAATCAATTGACGATGAACATAGATCCATCTGACCCCACTTCTCCAAACCCTAACCTCGCAAACACAAACTTATCCTCTGATACTGAATCAGCTGATATTCCCCTTAATCTCTCTACTATGAAAAGAAACACACCCAAACTTCCACCACACTTGCTAACGAACCGGAGGGAAATGTTCCTTGGACCGAACTCGAGGCTCAAACCCAAAATTTAACCAAATATAGAGCTCTGATTGAAGACATATCCAAGGACCTCCCCTTAACAAAACCCGAAAGCAAACGCATACCTGAAGGCATCCCTCTAGCGTAGCCCAGAACACCCTCTTCTTCCCAATTGTAATATTTTATTCCTGACCCTGTAACAGTAGTACCTTTACCAGAACATGCCAACCTATCTACACTTCCTCAAGCTACTAGAATAACCTCACGGAACCATTGGGTGCTCCCTGATCGAAGCAATCTCGAAGAATTTGAAAAAGCACTTAACCTCCCAAAACTGCCAAAACAATATACTCCAATATCAACCAGACCGGCCTGAGCCGTCCTCCTTCCAATCATATCACACTTTTTGAGGAATTCCTTTGAGCAGGATTTAGGTTTCCTCCACACTGGTTTTTTGTTGCTTCAGCAAATAAGTATTATGTCCCCCTACTTCAAATGACCCCCAATTCAATTAGGTTTTTAATTGGATATGTAATTTTGTGTGAATACTATGATGTACAGCCTGACCCAGGCTTTTTCCATTTTTATTTCCAAATAAAATTCCAAAAAGGCTCGTTCTACCTCTCCTTCATCAGAAAACACGCTTCTTAGTGAACCCATCATCAAATGTGCCCGAATGGCAAAGTAAATTCTTTTTCATTCACAACACTGAAGCATGGATATTTTCTATGAGCTAAAAAATGTAAATCCCAAACAAGACTCACCACCTTCTCCAAAAGAACAACCTGCCCTTCACCAACAGTATTCAGATTTTCTCTTTGAATGGAGCAGACGCCCCTAAGATGTGGTAAAGCTTACAAATGGGAGAGAGTTTTTTCATTTAAAAGCCTTGACTGGCAACCTACGGATTTGACCAGATCTGAGTTTCGTAGGTTCCCAAATTATCAGAAATTCATTCAACTTAACCTTCGCAATAAAATAACTAATTCATTCCCTTATTAATGTAGATGACATTATGGATTTTTGTCTATCATCGAGCTCAGAGGGCGGAGAAACTATCCAACCAGATCCAAAACCAGCAGTGATGTCGGTAACATGAGTTCCCACTGTGAATATTGACAAAGAAGTGGAGCTTGCACTGGCTGTGAGAAACAAACCAGTCGAGGTCGCGGACTCCAATGATCAAATGTCGTTGCGCATTTCCATAGGCAAAGGCAAAGTCAAAAGAGTAGACGTCATTATGACTTATATCCTTCAAGTTCCCAAACGTCGATGTCTCCAAAGGAAAAATGTTGCTTTTACTTCGAGCTCCCCGGATCTGGAGAAAGTTGTTGCCCAATGTGACAGCACTGATAAGATAAAATCCCTCCTCGAAAAGCAAGTAGTAACCCAGGTAATTTGGCATCAAGAATAATTATTCCAATACCCCCAACATAACACATTAACTCTCAACACCCTCTTGTTACTTCTCTTAGTGTAGCTAAAACCTCTCTTAACTGCTCTATCCAGCCAGTTGTTGGCCACGACCCCCGAAGGTGAATTATGAAAAACCCGCAACAAGCTCAAAGCTCAGGCAGAGAAACAGACGGAACATCTATCCTTGACCCAAGGAGAACCTTATGAGACTGATTGCTAGTTGGAAGCTCAGGAGGAAGAGCTAATTATTTCAAAAATCCAGGTGGAGACCTTGGAGGATCGGCTGCGAAAGGTAGAAGAGATGATGCGAGTGAAAGAGAAACAGATACATGAGGTCGGTTGCATAGTTCGACAACAGGGGGTCGCTGAAGGTAAAGTAGAAGAAAAAGCAGAAAGAAGACAAAGGGGAGAGCTGAAGGCTTAAATGAAGGGTTACGCGAAGATCGGCGCACGTTTTTTAAAAGCGATGTTGGATATTTATTGTGGCTTATAGGACCGATAGACTGAATACATACAAGAATAAAACTCATTATATAGGTGAGATGGGAAGGGGAGGTCGAGAATGGGTCTACTTTAATATAGAGCGGATCAAGGCCCAACTCGCAAAAGCCAACATCTCATTCGAGCCAGATGCAAAGAGCATAAATGACGAGCTACCCAACTTCACCTTCTAAAAAGGTGATCGAGCCCAGCCCATAACAGCAAAATGGTGGATCCCCTGTAAGAGTGACGCAATATTGAGAAATGGACTCAGCACTGAGCTAGAGACCCCCATTGACGAACTCCTGCCTGATTGTCGTTCGGCCTAATTTAGCACTTATGTAACTTAGACATCCTCTCTTTTTGTATGAACAACTTATGACTTAATATTTTACAGTTTCTAAATTTTTTGGTGCTCGACCTTTCTTATAATAACACAACCTGCCATGAAATGGTTACCCTAGAATCATAAGTAAACTATACTTGCCCATGAATAATGCGGACCAAAAAGCAGTTAGGTCGCCAAATCGTAATGGGAACAAACCAAAGAAAACCAAGAATCTACTTAATCCCTAAGTCATTAGAAATAATATGTCATCGAGGTTCCCAGGTATATTATATGAAAGTTATAAATCAATAGATCGGATTTGGACGTATGCAGATCGCAAAGAACATCATGTATATCAAACATACTTAGATAACATGTAAATCAAAAATATGTTCACTTTTGAAAGAAAATATGTAAATCAAACATATTTCCTTCCCATGACATCCAAGAATATGTAAGTCAAACACATTCAAAGATACACGAAAGCATGTAAACCAAACATGTTTCCACCTAGAACCAAACAAAATAAATCACATAAGGCCAGATGACCAACTTCAACACACATAAGGAAAAAAACAAACACAATACATAAGACCAAATAAACCACTTATATATCAAACATAAAGGCAGCAAGAAAACGTGTAAGTTAAACATGTTTCCTCACAAAATATCCAAGAATATGTAAATCAAACATATTTCAAGACATGTGAGAACATGTAAATCAAACATGATCCCATGCAAGAACCCACCAATCGTAATCACCGACCTGGTAAAAGCATCAGGATTTTAACAATATTCATAAACCATAAAACGCATTCGATGCCATAAGAAATCCTTTATTCATTATCGATAGATATCAGCCCGTGATGGGTAAATGTGCGATAAGCATATGAGTTCACCGCCGACCTAAAGAAGCGTTAGTTCATGATATCAATAAGTAATGATAAAGTGATGTAAAGTACGAACCTATCATGCGGAGAGCTAGGCATAGTACTTCTTCAAATGGCAGACATTCCAGCTTCTTGGTAAAGCTTTTCCCTTTGCATCTTCGAGCACATATGCTCCTTCTTGTATTACCTTGAATGGCCCTATCCAATTTGTATCAAGCTTCTTAATGGTGTAAATTGCATCAGCACACTTCCACATGAGGTCGTCGACCTGGAAGTATCATTATTTCACTTTTTTATTAAAGGCCGCCCGAATTCATTATTTGTATCTTTCTACACGTGTTGTGGTCTTGTCGCGCATTTCCTCAATTATTTTGATAGCTCTTCTAGCTATCCATTCACTTTGTTCCATAACAAATGTTGATAGCCGTTGTGATCCTCCCACTATCTCTGCCGGGATGATGGCTTCTATTTCATAAACTAGGATGAAAGGTGATTCGCCAATAGTATTTCGTGGAGTCGTTTGATAAGCCCATAGGACGGATGCGAGCTCTTCATGCCAAAGTCCCCCTGCTTTCTCCAGTCGTAATTTAATTACTTGCACAATAATACGGTTAGTGACTTCAACTTGTCCGTTAACTTGTGGATGTGCCACAAATTCAAGTTGTTGCTTTATCCCCATCTGTTTGCACGATTCTTCGGTCATTTGCCCATTAAATTTTGTTTCATTATCTGATACCAATACTCGCAAAACGCCATACCTGCAAAAAATACTGTTAAAAATAAAATCAACGATATCTTGCTCACCTATGCCCGTCACTGCCTCGACTTCGACCAACTTCATAAAGTAGTCTACAACAACCACCAAGTTTTGCGTGTAATTATGGTGTTTTTGTTTTGTTTTTAATTAGAGTTTAATGTTTTTTATAGTAGTTTTTAGTTGAGTTTTGTTAGGTTGTTAGGTTATTTCCTTATTTTGTTGTTTTGAGCATTATGTATAAGATATTACTGATGTTTGGGTGATTCTTAGGTTTTTAAGTTCGAAATTCTTATTTCGTATGAGGCATAATGAATTAGAATCGCGCCAAGACGTGCCGGCATGTGCCTAGGTTCGATACAAGGCATTGAGGCCCAAAATCCGTGCCAAAATGAGAAAACCGATCCAAAAGCTGCCCAATTCGACTAAGAACAGCCAAATAGACTGCTCGACAGAGGCTGACCCATTTCAACAACCACGCAATTGATCGATGGACATGCAATTGATCAACAACCATACTAGTCGATCGACGGAGAACAGCCAGAATTGACTGCTCGACAGAGGCTGAGCCACTTAAACATAAGACAATCGATGGACTCCCATCCTTTGGATTGATAGGCAGTCGATCAACTGAAATGTCATCGATCGACTGAATTCCAAGGAATTTAGGGATTTTTAGCATTTCGACGATTTTGCCCCTACGAACATCTATATAAACCCAACATCTTTCCCCAACAAAAAAAAAAATGCACTCTCCTCCCAACTCTTGCATGGGTTTGGGATTTATTTTCGCTCTCTAGTTTTTATATTTATTTTCTCTCTCTAGTTTTAAGATTTATTTTCTCTCTCTAGATCTTAGATTTAAATTCAAGTTTTTCATTGGGTTTTTAAGCTCAAGAAGAATTAGAGTCATCACTTGAGTTTTATTTGATTGTAATTTCATTAAAGATTTTGGATTCTCTTTCTCAATTCAAGCAAGTCTTTCATTATTTTCTTCCTTGTTCTTCAATTTCAAGCTTGTTCCTCAATTTATGCATTTTGCCTTAGCTCTTAGATTTATTGTTAGATTTGTGATTTGGTTTATGTAATGTACATGAGTGACACACCTTGATCATAGATCAGGTCCTTGATTGTTTTTATTTTAAGTATTTCATATGCTTTATTTTGTATTTTATTTTCATGCATGGTTTTATGTTGATTCCTAGTTCTACTCTTTGTTTCTAGTTTTTTTTTTTAAATTTTTTAACTTTCATGTCAAATTTTATTTCTCTTTCCATTGGTGCTTTCGATTTTTGTTAATTTGAATGCATAGTTGTACCTTAGGCTTTCATGCTTGTACTTTGTTGTTTCTTTGCTTTTTATTGCTTATTTTGATTATTGATTGCAATTTCATTATGGCATACGCATGAGGCATCCGAAATACTTGCATTTACTTTCACAGATCTTCATAATTAATCATTTATTTTCGTTTATTTCCATTTATTTTCGCCTTTGTTCAAATCTTACAAGCTAAAACCCATTGACCTCTACGAACAATTTAATTCCGATAATACCAAGCCACATGAACCTTATGTATACAACATCCTTCCTGGATTTAAAACAATATGGCACCATTGCGACTCATCTTGGTTAACGTTTTCAATTTGCTTGTAGTTTCTTCGAGTTTTTAGTTTTCTTTTGTATTTGACGTTTTTATTGAGTGCATGCAAGGTCGTCGAACCTTTGGGAATGATTTTCAGCTTATATTAAGAACCCCAAGCGATTAAGGCATTTAAGACGTCCATTGATTACTGATCCCGACATGGAAACTAATCTTCCGAACACCGGCCCATTCTCAATCCCAATGGGATGTCTCCACGGGCCCATGATCCTCAAAGCTCTAGTACTCCCGAGCCCGTTGTTCATGTCAAGTCTTGAACACCAAGTGATAAATGTGGGCGTTCGAATCCCAACCTAGCGAGCCCTCCCAACCACGATCTAGGAAATTAAGGGAGTGGTTTCACCACTCATGGACATGCCATGGGCCTACCCCAAGGTAACGCACACATTTCCAATCCTTATTGAAATGAGGGTTACATTCCTATCATGGGAGGGCATGGTGCAAACCATGTTGGGAATGGGATGAGTTTTAATGGTTTTGGCAATGCGGGAGGGCATGGTGTAAACCACGTGTCCAACAGTGTTAATGGCAATGGTCAACACAACGTGGGAGGTCATGGTGCAAACCACGTGTCCAATAGTGTTAACGACAATGGTCAACCCAACGTGGGAGGGCATGGTGCAGACCATGTTGGGTATAGTGGCTTCATGAGTATGAATGGTCCGTATGGAGGTTTTGTTGCTCCTAATCACTTTTTGAATATGCAGAATCCGAATTCCGGTTCATATGGGGGTTATGGTGCTCCTAATCAATTTCTGAACATGCAAAATCCGAATCCCGGCCCATATGGAGTTCCTTTCGCTTATGCTTTTAATCATGCTCTGATTGTGAATCCTAATTGAAATGGTGGTGTTTTGGATTATGGATGTACTGATAATAATGTTTACGAAGGCAATGCCCAAAATGCCCCTCCCATCTTCGCTATGAAATAAGTGAGCAATGCCTTTGTGGGGGCGACTATTTCGTCTTGTATATCCTTTCCTTCTGAGGTTATGGATATTGATATCCGATCGCTTGATTTCGCTCGGCTTCCTATATTTCGTGGGTTTGCTAAAGAGGATCCTCTCCAATTCCTTTGGCTATTCTTATGGCAAGTCTCGAGTTTTCACCGTCCAAATATAATGAGTTTAGAGCATCTTCAACTCCGATATTTTTTGTATGCTCTCCAAGATAAATCATTGTCATGGTGTATGAGTATCCCTTACAATTATTTTCATACATGGGATGAGCTCTCGGCTATATTTTTGGATCATTATTGTTCCGATGAAAAGACAGCCAAGTTGAGGATCAGAATTATCTCATTCAAGCAAATTAAAAATGAGATGTTTCACTCGGCCTGGGCTCATCTCCAAGATCTTCTCACGAGTTTCCCACATCATCGTATGGTGAAGAAGCTTTTAATCCAAACTTTCTATGACCCACTACCCACATTTCTAATATATGGTGGATACGTCGGCGGGGGGTAATATGAAGGATCAACCTCCTTAAGTGGTTCACAAGGTTTTCACCACTTTGGCAAAAAATTCTCAACAAAGATCTTCTCGAGCGATGTATTGTAATGCTAATGAACTGAGTGAAGCCTCTTCCCCTAGGGAGCTTGAGTTGGAAAAGAAATTGGCAGCTATGAAGGCTCAAATCGCTAAGTTGTGTAGCCCAAGACCTGATCCCCCATGTGCGTCGTGTGGAATAGTTTGTCATGATACCACGTATTGTCCTTCAAATCCCTCTTTCTATATGTCGATGCCTCAACCAGAGGGAGTATTTGAGGTTCAAGGGTATCAAGCGGGGCCCGGTGTTGCTAAGACGCCTTTTGCTGGTCCTCCAAATCATAATCCTCTTTATCATCATAACTATCATATGCATCCAAATCTTAGTTATGCCAATCCAAATACGGGTGTTAATCCTCACGTGGGTCCGTCTCGCCAACCTATTCCGGAAAATACTCCTACTCCACCTTCCGATCTGAATCTCATGGTAATTATGCAACAATTACAATCATTTGCTGTTACATTGACTTCATTCGATGCTAAGTTCAATGCTCTTGAGGCTACGACCAACGGGTTAAACAATAAAATTGGGCAATTGGCAAGTGATGTGAATATGCTCAAGCAAGCTCATGAGAAAGGCAAATTGCCAAGCAACCCTTCGCAAGATCATGCGGTCAAGACCCTTCAAAATGGTAGGGTGGATGATAATAAGGTTTCCCCGCCGTCCGAGGAGGAGTTGGTTTCAATTCCGAATGTTCTTAATCCTCCCGATTATATTCTCGTGGGTCCTACTTTGTCAAAAGGATTTTTCGGTGGCCTATACAAGTCTTTGAATGCCTACAAGCCGCCTACTTCTAAGGCTCTTATGCCCTATCCGTCCAAGCTACAAAATTCTAAGAAATATGGGCAATCTCATAGGCTCTACGATCTATTGTCCAACGTAAATATCACTCTTCTTGTTAGACGCCATCAGGGATATGCCCGCTTATACCAAGTTCTTCAAAGAGCTTCACTCCAAGGAGCTTGTAAGCGCTACTAACGAGAGAGTTTTTCTATCGAAGGAGGTGAGTGTGGTTTTTGATCTTTCTCTCTTCGCTCTTAAGAAGGCGGATTCCGGCTCATTTTGTATTGATATCACACTTGGTGATAGGGCAACATATACGCCAGACCTGGTTGGGGGTAGCTCTGACTCAGCATAATTAGATGATTTAAGGGAGGGCTAGAATAGCTCTGTCCCTATGAAAGATATAATTAGCCCTCCCGATAAAACAGAATGTTAGGAAGAGGTGGTTATCGATTGAGATCCCTGACTTAGCCATCTTGAAGGGCACTAAAAAGTTTGGAGATTATATCAAGCTAAAGTCCCAGGGATTGAGGTTTAACCTGGTCTGGGTAAAAGACCTGGGTTAGTCCCCTGAGGAATAGAGCTCTTCCCCATTATTAGCAAGAGCTGAACTGTTGAAAAGCGGGGACAAGAGGGAAGAAGAGCCGAGATATTATGGACTGGGTCAGATCGGGAGAAGGAAATAAGGAAGACCTAGGACAGGGGAGACCTGTTTCCTAGATTCCCATGGAAGAGACAAGTGGGACCACTTGTCAGAATTTGTTGCGTAACGGCCCTTGATTCGCGCCATGTGTTCCTGAGATCCCGGCTGGGGTCCCCGTTAGGATAAACTATAAATATCTCAGCCCCAAGTCTGAGAGAGGTACGTCATTACTTTGAGCATTCTTGCTTCCTTTCTGGAAAACACCTCAACACTTACTAACTTAAGCATCGAAGAGGTTTCCACCGGAAAACCACCGATGGTCCTTTCTAACCCTTGTTTGTGGTGTAGGTTTGGGAAGCCCTTGGGTTTTCAGGTGTTATTCTTGATACCGGTAGTCCACTTTTTGGGCTGAAATAATTGGCGCCGTCTATGGGAAAGCGATCAAGTTAAGACGTGAGATTTTCTGTTTATTTCATGGCTTCGGACGGTTTACGACGGAACTTGGTGGGTTAGACCAGTGGAACCCCTAGTTTCGCCGCGCCATGGGGGATGCCCAGATCGACAGATACGTTGGCGATGGGACCAGGAGAGACAGCACCGTCGACAGGGACCGCGCCAGGCGCTACGCCGCCCCCGCTCAGTAGATCTGTGCCAGCCAAGGGTGGTTCATTTAACGAATCCTTCCTTTTACAGCTCTCGGAGCTAATCGGCAAAGCCGTGGAGACGGCTGTGGAAAAGAAGTTCGCAGAGATGGCGACGCCGCCATCCAACACACCACCAGCACGAACTGTCCCGGGGGTGGAAACGGAGCCATTGCAAGGACAGCATGCGGATCGGGCTCCCTTACATGACGGGGAAGAGCACTTCTCCACCTCTGACAGTGAGACTTCAAGCCAGACTAATTCAGGTCTGGCTGAACAGATGTAGAGTCTTCAAAAAGAGGTGAGGGAGTTTAAGAGAAAAATGGCGACTGGCAGTGTGATTCCGGCGAGAAGGGGTACGCCGTTTAGTGAGGAAGTTATGCGAGATGATGTGCCGGCTTCATATCGCTCCCTAGGCTTCGAGTACAATAGAACCACGGACCCGTGGGACCATCTCAGTCGCTTCGAGATCACGGCAGCCCTACATAAATTTTCGGACGCTGTCATGTGTCGGGTCTTCCCGATGACTTTTACTAAATCAGCACAGCTCTGGTTTAGTCAGCTGCCGCCGAGGTCTATTAGCAATTTTGACGAGTTCAGCTCAGCCTTTTTACACCAGTTCATGAGCTGTAGAAATTATCAGAAAATGCCGCTTGAACTTTTCAGTTTGAAGCAGAAAAAGAATGAGAGCCTCCGTGCTTATATCAACAGGTTTACAACCGCTAAGTTAGAGGTGCCCTCTGCGTCTGAAGAACTGTTGGTGAATGCTCTAGCGCAAGGTTTGAGACGAGGGGATTTCTTTCAGTCGCTGGTGGTGAAACCAGCTCTGAAATTTGGGGAGATCTTGGAGAGAGCGGAAAAGTATATCCATCTGGAAGAAGATTTGAAGATCAAGGATGAGGGAGAAAGGAAGAGAGAAAGGCATGATCGCGAGGACAGGGGAGCTGTAAAAAAGCTTAGGCCAGACCTGTCTGGAGGGAGGCCTCGCTTTGATAAATACACTCCTTTAGCAACCCCACAGGGAGAAATCTTACAGGCAATTGAGAAGCATCCAGACCTGAAGTGGCCAAAGACCTACTCGCAAAGGCCCAGGAAGGAAAAATCAAATCGTTTTTGTCGCTTCCACAACGAGTATGGTCACGACACTGACCAGTGTACTCATCTAAAGGACGATTTGGAGAGGCTAGTTCAGGCTGGACATTTAAAGGAGTATGTTCGGATGAGGAGAGAGGAAGCCAGGTCTGGCAACAAGAATTATGATCAGTCCCTGACAAATAGGGGCAGCCAGGATAGGGTGCGAACTGGGGTAAGAAGATCTGATCAGACCCAGGTCATCCATGGAGAAATCTAGATGATTACCGGAGGAGAATTGGAGGAGCATTCCAAGCGGACACAACACAGTTATGTCCGAGCCGCAAGAGATCTAGTTCGAAAATCACGTGACGTTGGACAAATGACCTCTACCCCTAACATCTATTTCGGGTCAGAAGATGGCGATGGTATTCTAGCCCCCCACGTGGATGCTCTGGTTATAACTGCAACTATCGCTAATTATAATGTCCGTAGAATTTTCGTGGATACTGGGAGTTCTGCCGACATTTTTTTTTAAGATTGCTTTAGGCAGTTGAAAATAAACGTTGAGCTGGAAGAGGTCACCACCTCTCTAGTTGGTTTTGCAGGGGGAGCCCTGAAGACCTTGGGAGCGGTGAGGCTCCTCGTGACGTTAGGAGAGGAGCCATATAGGGTGACAAGAACGGTGCATTTCTTGGTGGTGGATGCACCTTCTTCTTATAATGTCATGTTGGGTCGGCCATCCTTGAGCCAGTTCTAGGGTGTTATATCTGTCTTTCATATAAAGATGAAGTTTCCGGCGGAAGATGGAACGGGAGAGGTCAGGGGTGACCAGTATGCCTCACGATAGACCTACGTAGAGTGCATCAGGAGGAATGAGGAGGAAGAAAGACAGAGCAAAAGGGCTAGAGTAGAGCCGCCGAAGACATATCTGGATAATAGAGAGGAAGGGCTGATGATGGTCGAAGTAATCCCAGGGGATGAGAGCCGGGTCCTTCGAGTAGGGACAACCCTCAGTCCGGAAACTTTGACAGATCTAGTTGCACTATTGAGAAGCAGCGTGGATGTGTTTGCTTGGTCCCCCCAGAAGATCTTGTAGGGATCGACCCAGAGGTGCAGAGCACCACCTCAACATCAGCTCGGATGCAAAGCTAGTAAAGCAAAAGAAACGCAATTTTGGGCCTGAGAAGGAGGTTGTCATAGAGGCTGAGGTGGAAAAACTGTTAAAGGCTAAGCATATCCAGGAAATACAATTCCCTGAATGGCTTTCCAATGCTATCTTTGTTCCCAAGACTCAGGAGGACTGCCGCATGTGTATCGATTTCAGAGATCTCAATCGTGCTTGCCTGAAAGATCACTATCCTTTACCTAGAATCGACCAGCTCGTCGACTCTACCACTGGATGTGAGCTCTTGAGTATGATGGATGCATCCCAAGGGTATCACCAGATTAGATTAGCCAGAGATGATTGGAAGCGGGTCAGCTTTATTACCCCAAAGGGGACGTATTGCTATGTTGTGATGCCCTTTGGTTTGAAAAATGCAGGAGCCACCTATCAACGTTTGGTTGATAAGATGTTTAAGAATCAACTTGGGCGAAACATGGAAGTTTACGTGGACGATATGCTGGTTAAGAGCGTGAAAGCAACGTCGCATGTGGAAGACCTGCGGGAGACCTTTGATACTCTGCGATGGTATAGGATGAAGCTTAATCCCAGGAAATGCGCATTTGGGGTTAGAGCTGGCAAATTCCTGGGCTACATGGTCACGGAGAAGGGTATTGAGGCAAATCCCGAGAAGGTCAGAGAAATTATGGACATGCGGGCACCTAGGAATGTGAAAGAAATGCAATGCTTAGCAGGGCGTATTAACGCGTTAAGTAGATTTGTGTCCAGGTCTGCAGAAAGGAGTTTACCATTCTTTCAAGATCTGAGGAAGAAAGCAAGATTTCAGTGGAACGATGAGTGTGAGGAAGCATTTAGCGCATTGAAGGAGCATTTGGCTAGCATGACCTTGCTAACAAATCCTGTCCTAGGAGAACCCCTCATTTTGTACTTATCAGTGGGGCAACAGGCAGTCAGTTCTGTCTTACTTCGAGAAGAGGGGAGGGTGCAAAAACCAGTCTATTACTGGAGKAAGGTCTTGCATGATGCCGAAGTAAGGTACGTAGAGGTAGAACGGGCAGTAATGGCCCTCGTAGGAACGGCCCGGAAATTACGTCTGTATTTCCTTTCGCATAGTATAATTGTACGAACGAATTTGCCTTTGAAAGCGGTCATGGATAATCCAGAGGCGTCGGGAAGAGTGGTCAAATGGATAATTGAGCTAAGTGAATTTGATATCAGCTTTGAGACCAGAACAGCAATTAAAGCTCAGGCCTTAGCTGACTTCATGCAAGAAATGACTGGCCTTCCCAAAGAACTAAAGAAATGAACAATCTTCACGGATGGCTCTGTTTGTAATCAGGGCTGTGGAGCTGGAATTGTTCTGATTGATCCAGAAGGCGTGTCTACTGAATTTTCTATCCGGCTAAATACAACATTCTCTAATAATTCTGCTGAGTACAACACTCTTCTAAGAGGTATTCAGATGGCGAAAGACCTGGGCGCGGATCACGTATGTGCCAAGGTCGATTCTCAACTTGTTTGCAAACAAATTAACGGAGATTTCGAGACAAGGGAGGAACATATGCAGAGGTACTTGGCCAAATTCAGAGAGCTGGCCAGGGGAATGAAAGAGTTAACAGTCCTCCAGATTCCTAGAGYGGAAAATGGACGGGCTGACTTCCTGGAAAAGGTGGCCAGCTCGGCTTCAGATTGTCAAGAGAAGGTGATTACCTTGCTATAGGCGGGCAGAGAATTTAGGACAGAGCAGGTAGGCTCAGTTATGGAGAGAGATGATTGGCGCTCTCCCAGAAAGACATACCTAGAACAGGGAGTCTTGCCAAATGATAAAAAAGAGGCAGCAAAGGTACGAACCAGGTCTGCTAGATTTTGTTTAATTAAAGGAGAGTTATTTAGAAGAGGATTTGGTCAGCCTCTTCTGAATTTTTCCGAACGGAAGGAGCTCTGGTCCTTAGAGAAATCCATGAGGGATGTTGTGGTAACCACATGGGTGCCAGAGCTCTGTCAAGTAAGATCTTACGAGCAGGGTATTTCTGGCCCCATCTACGAGAAGAGGCGGAAAATTTCGTGCGCGCATGTGAGAAATGCCAGAAGAATTCAACGCTAATACACAGGCCTACCGAGGAGCTCATGACGATGAGCTCCCCTTGCCCATTCGCCAAATGGGGAATAGATCTGGTCGTTCCCTTTCCCATGCTCAAAAGAAGTTCTTGATAGTAGCAATCGATTATTTCAGTAAATGGGTAGAAGCGGAGGCCTTGGCCAAAATTACCGAAGAAGCAGTTATGAAATTCCTATGGAAAAATGTGGTATGTAGGTATGGCGTCCCAGAATTCTGGTCTCAGATAATGGAACACAGTTCATGGGCTCTAGAATCAGGGCATGGTGTTTGAAAATGAAAATCGATCAGCACTTCACCTCTGTTTACCATCCCCAAGCTAATGGACAGGTAGAGGTCACCAATCGCATACTGGTCCAGGGGATCAAAACTCGTTTGGAAAGAGCTGGAGGAAAATGGGTGGATGAGCTGAGCACAGTCTTATGGGCCTACAGAACTAACCCTAAGGAGAGCACAGGGGAAATGCCTTTTAGCCTAGTCTATGGTATGAACGCTGTGATACCTGCAGAGATTAGCACGGAGACTCATCGAATTCAGAACTTCGATGAGAAGCAGAACGAGTCTTTGATGCAAGATGCTCTGGATTTAGTCGAAGAAAAAAGGGACAGAGCTGCCACAAGGATGGCCCATATCAAAGGGCGAGTAAAG
>BMAC01001480.1:0-39494 GCA_014905375.1 Phtheirospermum japonicum
GGGATATGTTATTTGTGGCGATCAGCTCATATTTTTCTATTTATCATATTTTATGGGATTTTCATAAATGACAGTTTAGTAATATTTTGGGTCGAGTGGTTTAGTAATTAGGGTCGACTTATTGCACTTGTTAGGGCCGATATGTGTTATCTGGGTCGATTCTTTATGTAATTACAGTCGATTTCTTAAACTAATTAGAGCCGGGATGTATTGTTTGGGTTGATCAGATCATTTTTGTCGATTACACGTCACCTACTTAAATCCAAGTACAACTACAGACGGCCTCAGAGGATTCAGGTGGTGCAGGCTTTGTCTCCGAAAATATGCTATACGCCATGGCCAATCGGTAATCATTGAGAGTGTCAGCCGTAACTTCAATGGACAATTGTCCGAAAAGGATCCTGTCATTAGACATGCATGCGAACACTCCACAGCTACTTGCATCCTCCTGCTGGAACTGCTCACTAATAGGGACCCTCACAAGTTTCAAATGGTCAAAACGGGCTTCCATTTGCAATTTACGAAAATATCCAAATGCACAAAACAGACGTGGCAAGAGGCGTTGCAGTGGCATTAATTGTGATCTTCTAAGCTCAAATATGTAATCTGCATCGTCACCTCTATAAGAGAGGGAGTCGTACAACCAAATCTCCCATTTATTCAGTCTTACGCGGCACATAACCCAATGAGAAGAGACACCTTCCCCAACGCGACAAACCAAAAATACCTACAACAAAACACAAATTCCACCGGATATACAAAAGAGGAAATCAGGAAAAAGAAAACACAAGTCTAATGAAATATACTATAAAATTTCCAAATTTCTTACATCGTCCACGTAATACCATGAGACTCCCCAATGTGGTGTGAGGCCAGTGAGGTAATGCAAAAAATCTGTACTGGGAATCCAATCATTMTAAAGGGCCAGACCACGGTAGATACTAGGGTCGATACATTTAGGATCGTTTGGATGAAGTTTGGCCCAAGTATTCTGAAGATAGGTCTGCAAAGTAATACATTTATTATTATTATTATCAATTAAATAAATGATATCAACTTCATGTAGTCGCAATAGATTAATGGTATTCATCCTTATTTGGGAGTAAAGACTCCCAAAAAAATTCGAGTCCAGTATACATATGCGGCTGCCATCGATTCCAGGTGCCAGCGGCACACCGTTCCGTATCCGTTTCGCAAGCACCCACATATAACGATCAATGTGCTATTTCCATATAAAATCATAGCCATAATGAGAATTAAGAGTGTTTAACAATTGATAGCATGTCGGAATGATACTATTTATTTACAGAAATTAACCATTAAATTACCAGACCACTCAAGCAAGAAGACGGCGACTGAAGTTGTGTAAACCACTCGTAGCCGTGTATCACATTACACGAAGTACCAACGTCCCGCCTATTTCATAGATATGTAATAAAACAGTTTAAACTGTAACTACATACCAGAAATATAAAGTAAAGTAAATATAAAAAAAAAATTATATATGGAGGAAGTCGTACGTAGCGTTCGGGTCTTTCATAAAATCACTATAAGCCACCATTAAGTCTTTCTGTTTTTTTAAAAGTGCTAWATCAACATATGGTGATTTAGCAGCGGGGCCAGGATGACGAATACGTGGCGGCTTAACTGGACTCGGCAGGATTGCGGGAACATTTGTAGGTGCCCGCGACATAACAATCACATCAGGAGAATTCTTCCCACCGACGTCTGAGTCTGCATGCACAACGCTATTTGTGGGAGTACGAACCTATGATACAATCAATGTAATTATTTACTAATAAAATAATAATTAATAGAATGTAGTAATACGAACATGCGATTTTATTAGTGTCAGCAGGAATAATATAACAATCTAACAAAATTAGAAAAATTCAGTTATTTACACATTTAATTCACTCACATCCTCGATGGATCCTAGTACATCATCGACAACTGGTTGTAATGTAGTCGCATTAGTCTCCCCAGGAATTTCATTTCCGCTCATCTCCACATCAGGCTTCCCTGGTGGAGGCYTCTCGAACWACTTTRTAGGCTCAACTTCATCGGACGATGGCACAATGGACGGTGGAGGAGAAGGAATCTGTGATATTAGAAAGTGTTAATCATTAACTAAATGAAGTAATATCTAATATCAAAAGCAATTCCCTCACATCTCTAGAAGGTCTCGGTACATCCTCGGGGCGTGTTCGTGATGAAGCCTCGCCAATCATTCCCACAGCCCGTGCAGCAGCCAACTCGATCACCCCTACCACTTTCATCGCTGCCGACTCAATCGGGCTCATAACGTTTGCGGTTGCTACAGATGATGCCGACTCGATTAGACTGATGGCCTCAGTCATAGCATCAGATGTCGTAGACTCGAATCGGCTGATAGCTACAGATGCTACCGACTAAAGTCTACTCACAACCTCTGTCGCCGCTACGGAAGTCGTAGACTCGAATCGACTAATTGCCTCGATCACCACGGTCTTCAGAGATGGGGATAAAAAACAAAATAAATTAAATCAAAATCAAATATAATTTCGTGTTGAAAATAGAGGTAACCCTTATTGGGGCACTGTGTTTTTTACACATTCAGCGAATGTAAAACTCTTTTTTACCCATAAGCGAACAAAACATCTTTTCTGCCCATTTTGTAATATAAAAAGACCAAAATAACTCGTTCCAAAATTTTAAACTACTCGACCAAAATAGAAATGTTCGACCCGAATATTTTAAACTACTCGCCCTAAACTTTTATCGCATCACTCCCCAAACCATCCCGTCCTAAAATTTTAAACTACTCGACCCAAACAAAACTGATCGTCCCAAATATTTTAAATTGCTCGCCCCAAACTTTTATCGCCTTTCTCCCCAAACTATCCCAACCCAAAATTTTAACTACTCGACCCAAATAAAACTGCTCGCCCCAAAACTTTTAAACTAATCACCCCAAACTTTTATCTCCTCTCGCCCCAAACATAAAAATACAAAATCTCCACATATCTCATCGACTCAAATAAAACAGCTCGACCCAAATTTTTTAACTTAATCGCCCCAAACTTTTATCTTCTCTCGCCCCAAATATAAAAATATATACTCTCCACACATAATAACATCTCATACCAAACATGAAACATTATCTCGAAAATGGGTACAAAACATCTTTTGTTCAATTATGGGTATAAAAGAGTTTTGCCTTCGAAAAATAGGTATTTTGAATCATTTCCTCTAAAAATATAACTACGATACCTATAGAGGTGGGCTCATGCTCGGTGGAGAGGGGTTGCTCGTCCGCATTGCTGGTGGAGGGGGGCTCGTCGACGATTGCGGGGTGCTCATCGACGGAGTTGCGTGGGGATTATCAGTCGATGGAGAAGGAGGATTCCAATTAGCCTCCTCAATAAGATCGGGGCGCTTCAATATGCGTTGGTCCAATCTAACCGCTGCTTTTAACTTCGGTTCTTTGGCCTTTTCCTCAACACCACCATGGGAATATTGGATTCCATCCAATTTGTCTATATCTATATCAACCATTTATGGTTGTCTCCACTCCTCCTCAGATAACTTCATCTGCTCACACTGTTAGATGACGATATCAATCCATTGAATATTTTAAACTTTCAATTTTAAACCAATTTTGCTATTATAATTGACAATATCGAAGAGAACTTACATCAGCTCTGCTCAGAAAATCCAAGTTGACATGCGTAGTCTTTGAACAACGCCACCGAACGCCTKTGGYAATTGTRWTCACAGTCCCTGATGGCTTCCCAAGACGACTCCCTAAAGCGGGAATGCTCTCATATGCCCACCACTGACATTTTAAATAATAATCCAGAAATACGAATACAAAACAACAACAATGAGATAAAAAACACAACTACGAAAATAACAACAACACAAAAAAATTAGGAAAATCTCACACTTATTACCTGAAGTGCCATCAGAAATCCATAGATTTTATACTCTCCAGAGAGATGAGTCTCCATAGACTCCAAATAGTGGCACAAGCGCTTAAATACAAACTTGCCCCACGGAAACGTGTCCCACAGCTCTGAATCCTCAACCAACACCCAAATCCAAAAATCTATGCGTGCTCGGTAGTCAACCCCATACAGCAACAACATAAGTACTAAGATTTTTGCCACTTTCACCGCGTCGTCAGGTGTGGCATCGAAAAATCCATCCTTAAATTTATTTTGCAGTTCTCTTGCACGAACAATTTCACCATCAAACAGTCGTTTGTATAAACTGTCAGGGGAGATTTGTAAATCTGCAGCCTCTGGGTCGAAAGTGGATGTCCCGAACCGAAGCCCTGAAACCATAGCAAATTCTGTTTTCGAAAAACGAATATTAGTATGGTTTACACGGTACCATCTCACATATTTGTTCCTGTCCTGTGGATTTTTCATCAAAACCTCTCTGCGGAACAACCCAACCAATACAGGTCCACATATACTACTCTCCCCCGGAAACCTCAGAAAATGTCCGAAACAGGACTCTTGAAATGCCTCTAACCGATCAATCTGCCGCAATCTTTCGGCTATCATCGTCATCATTGACATCTGCCCAAAACATTTGATTTTTTGTAACCAAAATCGTTCCTCCTTCCATCTCCACTCCCAATTATCCTGAAAAAAATAATTAAATATAACAATAAACACACAGTTCACATGAATTAAGTACTACTCGACCCAAATACAACCTCTCGACTCAAATAAATTAACAACTTGACTCTAAATGAACCTCTCGCCTCAAATTAGGGTTTTGCACTGATCGCTCCTAATAACCCTTATAGACCCAAACATTATTGACAAATCGACCCAAACTATTATCACCTATCGGCCTAAAGTTTTTTTCATGAAATATAAGAGTTTTGTATCTTTCGACCCTAACAAAATATATCGAGCCAAACATCAATCGAGTCGATCCAAATATTTAAACGACTCGCCCGAGACATACATACATGTGTTTCGGATCGACCCAAATAAACATGATCGCCTCAAATATGAAAATATTCAACTCAAATAACTATGACTACTCGTCCCAAAAATATTTAGATCGACCTAAACTCGGCTACCCACCCTCCTCGATCCAAACATTATTGACCCTTCGACCCAAAGTGTTATCACCTATCGGCCCAAAGATTTTTTCATGAAATATAAGGTTTTCTAGTTTTCGACCTTAATAAATCATGTCGAGCCAAACATCAAACATTAGTGGACTCGACCCAAATTATTCAACTCGAACCTAATTTCTCGTTAAGAATCTAACCTTCAACCAACAAAAAAAAGAACAAAAAAAAAAAAAAATTCAGGTGGCTAATTGGTGGTACCTCGGGGCCAGACTGGCGTGTTCTTTGCGGCGGACCAGCGTCGTTCTTTTTTGTTCTTTTCGGGTTACTATCCTCCCCACTCATCTTCGTCTTCCGTTTCGCAGCTAGGGTTTTGTCAGACTCAGACATTTTGTTTGTTTAGTTTTGAAATCGTCGGATTTTGTTTGATATCGCCGGAGAAGAAACGGTGAAAAGATAAGATTAAGATTTAAGATTAAGATAAGATTATTTATTTGGGACGATAGTTTGGGGCGACCATGGAAACTAAGGATATTTTAGACCTTTCAATTTCAAATTGGGTAGAAAACATCTTTTCTTACGTTGTGGGCATAAAAGAGTTTTGGATTACAAAAGCGGGCAATTTTGCATATTTCCACTAAAAACAAACCACTATCAATGTCGTTTATTTAGCTTAACAAGTAATATTATAGGGGGGAGAGAGTAAAATTAGGAGCAATCATAAAAATGAATGAATGATTACTCTTCTAATAWGCACACCCCTTCGTTGTCTCTCCTAGCTTGATGGAGTACGTGCTTCAGTTATATCTCTGTAACTAAGAGCCACAGCAACAATGAATTTGAATTAAAAAAAAACTTGTAGAGTAGTAAAAATTAAGCAACCTACTACTTACAATAGCACATAAGAAAAAAAAGAAGGTGATTTGTTAGCACTTACATATCACGTGGCCCCTCCWGAAATGGGGACCGCATTATTAGGATCTCACTGCGGATATTATCCACTAATAACTGAACAGGTGAACCTTCATTGCAATCCAACAAACCTCCTAAAGTATTCACTTCTTAACTTAAATATCCTGCCCGRCGATTCCACTTTCGTCCTTAAATTGGCAATATATTTGTCAAGCATCCCATCCTTTAGCTTGAAATACCAATCGTCCACAGATTGTTCGTGTCTGTAGATACTAAACAACAGCTCACGTGTTCCAGCAAGCATATCAAAGTATACAACCACATTGTTAAGGTCTTGTCCGACTGGTATTCCTGGAACAACGTGCTCCAGCAACGATCTCTTTAACTCCTTTCCACCTTTTTCACGCTGGAGACATTTTACATATTGCAAAACTTGAATAAATAAATAAATAAATAAATAACTCCTGTGCAGCTAAGCAGACAGATTTAACATGTATTAAAGATGATAAATAAAACCAAGACAAAAACTTATTCTAAAATTGTACCTGTGTGATTGACTTGTTAACAGCAAGCTCATCAACATATCCAATATTGACCTGCACGGGATTCACRAGTAAATCCGAAGCAATCCTTCGCACTTCCTTTGGCCACATAAGACCACGAAATAACCGAAAGGCCACGATCCGCGCCTGAAGAGAGACTCCATTTTTTGGGTTCCAATTATGTKCTTGAGGTAATCGTAGCTGGGCGCTAATCTGTTCTCTAAGCTTCTCGTCAACAGAGAAGGGTATCTAGAAAACATAGCAACGACTTCGTTTTGGGAATTGCCGGCGAACCGCGAGAAAAATTGGATCTTGGGTAGAAGTGATTTCTCGGGGTTTGATAGCAGAAATTGGGGACGGCCTTTCACGAGATCGGCAATTTGGGTTTTGGTAAACCCCTATTTTTGGAGGAAATTAAGATCGGAGTTTGGTTTATCGGGGCTATCAAAATGTAATTTTTTAGAAGCGGAAATAGCGTTCTCCGTGACAGGCCACATGAACTCACCAGGTAGGAAATAACGTACTCTTTTTCCGGCGGGTTTTGTATCGATGGACCGCTTTCGGGAGTTGAAAGTGAAGAATTGGAATTTTTGAAACTGCATTAGTTTGCGGGGCGTTGATTTTGACGTATCCTTGATACAATTGATCGAAGTAGCATTTTGAGTATTGCAGGAATATGGTGATATATACACTATGGAACGAGATTGGTTAGTTTAGGGGTTAAAGCTTCATCGCCGAGGCTATTCGACCATGGGCGGAAAGAGAAGAAGGTTAAACCCTAGTTTCAGAGTTGGACGAACAAAATTAGGGATGCCGATGGATGCGTTCTGAATTTATTTGAGTTATAAGTGGCGGTTGTAATTTTCAACCGCCTCTAATAGTTAACTTCGGGCGGCGTTTCTTTGAATGACCAACGCCAAAACCATCGAATATTATTGGCAGTGCTTCTCCAAATAAGCGCTGCCCGAACTCAGTAGGTGGCGCTTCATAAGTGGCGCTTCTTTAGTGAACCGCCCTTATAGTATTATTGGTGGCGTTTGGTATTCAACAAACGTCACCCGAACAAAATTTTTAATTTTTAATTTTCATAAGCGGCGGTTCTTTGCTAACAAACGTCACTTTTGCACTTTTTGCAGCGGTTCCCGTCACTTACGCAGCGCCACCAATCAACTTTTTCCCACTAGTGTACTTTAGTTAGATTTGTTATCAATTTCGGTATAAGTTGGATAGATTGAGCATATTTTCATATTTATGTATCTCCGSCTTATTTTACCGTGTTTTGAGGTATGATATTGGAATTCATATTTATTTCAGGGATTTTGAAGTATTTTGGTCTCGAGATGGACGAGTGGGCTTACGATTGGAGTTTCAACGAGATTGGGTCTCGATTGGACGTATTACCGCTGACACTGGGTATGTTACCTACACAAGGTTTCCCAGTGTCAGCGCAATTTCAGGAATTTAGAGCTCTTGGCCCATAAAACGAAGAGGCACACTTTCGTGACTTTAAAAGAAGAGCTGGGAACGACCAGTTTTTGGGATGAGGTTCACTTCTCGAACCTCTAGGGGGAGAGACACGATCGGTTTTTGGGACGAGGTTCACTTCTCGATCCTCTTGGGGCTGACAACCCAAGAGTGTTCATTGTTTCTTTCACTTTCATCTTTCCATTTTCCGATTCAAAGTTTAGTTTTTGAGATTTCAGATCGTAGATTTTATATTAGTTAATTTATGCTCGGCTTTTGGACGTCGTTTCATTCCTGTTAGTTTAAGTTCTCGTTTGAACGTTGATACTCTTCCTCATTAATTAGTAAGTTTTCAATTCATTGCTCTTATTATTCGAATTTCTTATTTACTTAGATTATGAATTCTCTCGTTGGGCTTGATATGTTTTATTTGCATTATTGTGCTTGCGTTAAATTTGTTTTGTTGGATTGCTTGATGGTTGTTGGCTAGAACTTATAGGTCTAGTGCCTATAATCGTTTAGAACCATCAATTGAGATTGTTGGATGTTTAGTCTATAAATTGGGATTGACAACCCTAGCTCGTAGGCTATATGTTCGATGAAATGCCTATCGGTCGTGGAGACGATTCTAGAGCTCTAGACCTCCATTTTCTTAATCTTTTCAAAGCTTTTAATTTTGATTTTTGTCGTTTAAGTCATCTCATAGATAGTACAACTCTCAAACAAAACCAAACTTGATTACATGTTTATATTAGTCTTTTTTTTTTTTTTCATTTTCTCGTTCGTGAAAAAAAAACAAAAACTACCTCCAATTAGTCTTCCTCGAGGGATTCCACTCGGTTTAACTTGTCAGTTACAATAACCCCATCGTTACGCGTATTGTTTAACTAGATTTAATTTTGAAAGAGTAAAAAGTTCGATTAAAAATTTGACATCGTTGTTGGGGAAGGCTAATTGTTGTGATTTTTGTGTTTACTCTCCGTGATCTTTGTTCGTGTTTTTGTTTGTTTTGTGATTTTTCATTTTGTTGTGTTTTTTTAATTTTCCGCTGCTACATCAAATCTCGTTTGTTGAATGTTGTATATGCAAGGTACATCCCTTGAGGCCTGCGATTGAACGTGTCATTTTAAACAAAAGAGAATGTCTAACCCTTATGGWAACCCGTACTCTTGTCTTGATCTTCGACCGACCATTGAATAGTCCAGCAGTGCGAGAGTATGAACCGCATGATTTCTACTACGAGCAACTCCCGCTATTTCATGGACTTCCGAGCGAGGATCCACTAAAGTTCATTCGAGAGTACGAGGCCATCACTAGGACGTTCCCTCTCTTAGGCCTTACGAGGGATGAAGTGAAGGTGCGACTCTTCCTCTGCACGTTAAAGGATCGGGCAAAAAAATGGTTGATACATTCAAATCCTGATTCCTTAGAGACGTGGGAGGAAGTGTACGATTTATTCACGGGGACATTCTACTCACCTAAATGGGCCCCAACTTCAAATTCATACAACTTGAGCCTAGATGATCATTATTCTTCACCCAACCACTTCAATCATAGCTTTCACCTCTCATACACCCCACTTGCCTACGATCATTTTAGCGAGGGCTATGATTCGTATGCTCCACCCGACTCTTATCCTTTGAGCTACGACCCGATTGCTCTTCCTAGATCAATTTCTTATGATCCGAGTTACGATCCTTATTTCCCCCAACCACATATCACGATTCAAGATATAATGATCCATATGCTCGTCAAGAACCATATTCTTATAATACGAGCTATGATTTTTATCCCTTTTCTCCTTCATGTAACAATCCAAGTTACAATCATCACACCATAACRACTTCAACCATAACTGTTCATGAAGCTCTGGACGAGGTAAACCGATCTCATTTTGACGAGGTGCCGATATTTGATGTGGTAAAGCCCGCCTTGAACTTTGAGAATTCAAGCTTGAACGCTGGGAGAGGTGTGTGAGGAAATTATTGAGGATTCAATTGTGATCACCCTTCTTGCACTATTTGATGAAATTTTGGGTAATAGTGTAGGGGTGTTGCCGTTGGAGTTCCCGCAGTATGTTGGAGATTTGAGCTTACTAGCTCTTTGTGAGAATGGTGAAGTTGTGGTGCCGGTTTTTGATAAGTGTAAGATTATTGAGCCTCACTTTGTTCCGCCCGATGCAGTGTTCAAACTTAACTTTGAGTTGGTGGAATAGATAGTCGAGAAGAATTCCAACCCCCCTCCCCTATTACCGAATATGATTAAGTATTTTTCAAAATGTTGAGGGGGATGTAAAAAATGGAGGAGTTTGGGTTGGTRGATGATTGTTCCTATTGTTCGACAGATTTTCTAGTTCTTCCGGTGACCAAGCATCGCTCCATGCTACGATTGACTTCTGATATCTTCGAGGTGATCGACTACTCTTGTTTTCGGCCACCGAAGCTAGTTGAAGTTTTCACTTCTCTCATCAAGAAAATTGCTTCTCGTGCCCGCCTTAGTGATTATCATTACCCGTTCTTGATCTTGGAAAACACTTAGGAGTGGTACGACCGTCACTTATTTTTGGACCCTGGATAGCATTGCTCGTATGAGTCGTCGAGCTTTTGACGTTAAACAAGTGCTTCTCAGGAGATAACCTGAGCTTTTCGTATCCTCTCTAACATTTCTTCCTTTTTTTTGTTGTGTTTTTATTTGTTTCCCATTATTGATAAGAGCAGTTGGAGGAATTCTCGCTGAAGAACGTTGATCCTTTGAGCAAAAATGAGGCAACGAAAAGCAGCTGTCAATCGACGTGGCGTCGACGCCATTATGCTGTCGGCGTCGATCCATCGTCGATCAAAGACAAGAGTCGTCTAACTGTCTATTGCAATAATCGGCACCCCGTCAATTTACACCTTGGGTCAACTATAACTCTGTCCCGATCGTCGATCCACTCGTCGATCGACGACCGTCGACGGTGATGCAGATTTGGCCCGTATGCTGATTTTAATTCAAGAGCCACAAACTTTAAGAGTTAAACATGGAAGAGATCTTTTGTACATCCACCTTGATAAGGTAAGTTATACTAAGGTAGGTCTTGAAGTCAATTCTTGTTTAATTATGGAGTCTTGATTTATTTCCTTTTGAGAGTAATATCTTGATTAGGTATGTTTTGTAGACTCCTGTCCTACCTTATTCAGGTTAAGAAAAATCTAGGACTTTTTTTTTTCTTTCCATTAAATCTTATATAAATCCTCCATGAGTGAGTTTTTCTTCATTAAATCTTCAAGACCTTGCCACGCTTTGATCGTTTCTCAACCACCAAGTTCTACCATAAGCTTTGAAGATGAAGATGACGCGAACTCCGCCACCACCTGCTGGATTGGTGAGAAGAGAAGAACATGAAGAGGCATTGGATGCACTCCATAGTCAATTGTATGAAGGTAGAGCGATGATTCGGGATTTAACGTCCGAGAACCATGAGCTTTTGCTTAATGAAGCGACGCATATTCTTAATATCGACAAGATGGAGAGATACTTGGCGGAAGCGAAGAATAAGATTGATGAGCTTACTCTAGAGGTCGAGAGGCTTAATGATTTACTTTATGGACCCAAATCACCCTTGAGCCCTAGTTCCGTGAATTCTTATGATGTTTAGTATAGCTCGTTCTCATTAGTTATTTTACTTCTTTTGTTATTTTGACTTTGGGATTGTTTATTTTAATTATTGAAAAACAAATAAATTTTATTATTATTAGCTCATTTTTTCTTTGTTTTGTTTGCTTGTTTGTTTGCGTATTTTGTTAAATAGGACAATCTAAATCACGCGACGATGGGATGATTGCACAATTCTATTTGGAGCTGCTCGACTATTTAGTCTTCAGGGACATTTTCCTTACTCCTTTTCTCGTTTAATTTGATTTTTATATGTGCTTATGGCAATTCGGAGATTGCCAAATTTTTAGAGAGGGGGAGGATAGTTGAGTAATGATTTGTATTATATAAATGTGCAAATTTAAAGTCGTGATCTTGTAATAGCTAGTATTTAAACGTGATTAATTGCTATTACTTCACTTAATTGTGTTTGTCTGGTTTATCTTGTCAAAGTTAACTATGTGTGATTTGAGGTTCTTGGTTTTGAGTGTGTATTAGTGCATAAAGTTTTTCAAAATTATTATGTTTATATATTTTAAAATGGTACTTGGACACAAATGATTTTGCAAAACTTTAAAAATAGCGTCAATTCAAAATATCTTCATGCAAAAGCCTGTGAGTAGCCTGAGTATTTATCATTTTTGCGTGTACTTGAGTAGGTTCTGTTTTGAGATCTCTTTGAAATCGCAGTGTGTAATTAGCTTTGAACATGACGATTGGGCACAAAAATCCCCCTTACTACGGCCATATCCAGATATATTAGCCACTATAAATAATCCCTCATAGTTAAATATCTATTTCCTATAGCCAAGAGTGTTTATGAGTTTACTCTTACGTCATTAATAGTGTGGGGTAAGAGTTAGTTATTTTTGTTGGTTATTTGTGTTTTGGAGTTATGATCAGTCAATCCATCTCTTTACCCTCCCATTCGACTGCTTCAGCGCAAAAAAAAAAAAAGGGGTGGGGGGGGGGGTGGGGGCGACAAAATAGAAAAAAAGAGAAAAACAAAAAAAAAAGAAAATGAAACGAAAAAGAGAAGGAGAGAAGAGGGTTATTCGATCGACCGATCTTTTGCGCGGGAATCCTTCTTTCCCTTTCCATCTTCAACACAAGCAAATTGGGGTTTTTTCTCTTCGGCTTTCTATTCGAAATTCGGGAAATCTCTTGAGGTAATTCGCTAGAACCGACTTCTTGAATCGTTGTTTAGTTGTTTGGTTGAGCTTTGGGGAGGCCTTGGGTTCAAAATTTTCGTAAACTCCTTATTCAAAAACCATGCCCACGAAGTGCTCGATAAAATGCCTCATTGAACGTTTTCGTTTGAAACTCCCCCTTTTCTTCCGTTTTACCCGTTCTTTAGGATTCCCGAAACCTTTTAACCTTATCCTCGGTTACTCTCATCCCAATTCAAACCGTTCCATGGCAAACCTCTACAACTACCCCAACCTTGCCGGCAACTACGCCGCCCCTTTTCCCATTTATTCTGAGGCCGAAGGGGAACTTTTTGAAAGCCTCTCTCAACAAAACTTCACTGTTTCACGTTTTGTCACACTTGATCGCCTCGACGAGTGGGTGGCAAACGAGGACCACCAAGGATTCGGGTCACGGTTGCTCATCTTCATCGATGTGTTGGGCGCCCGATATTTTGCATCCCTCCGAGCATCGGCCTACCAAGAGTTGATGCTCGAATTTTTCACCACCTACCGGGCCCACGAGAGTTTGGAATTCTCAGTTCGTCTTGGAGAAGGGAGTGTCGGATCACCCAAGAGGTGATCCAAGCGATCCTCAGGTTTAATTGCGAGGATTTGTGGGACGATCGGCCAAGGGAGTTTGCCCCGACACAATTTTGGGCATCGATCACGGGCAGGCGAGGTACTTCTCGATATCAAGCCTCGGCCATCACCGACTTGGCACTTTTGGAAGTTTACAAGTTTTTTTCCCACGTCGTGATGGGAAAAGCACGGAATCTCCAACCTCACCCAACACGAGGTCTACGTGCTTTGGTGCTTGGTTCATGGGCGTCGATTACCGTTCTATCCGTTCATCCGTGCTGGGATTTAGGAAATTATAAAGACGAGAAGCGGGAGTGTAGCCCGGGTCAGAATGGGACCGATGATCACTTTGATAGCCCATCATTTCGGGTTCGACCCGGAGGCGGCTCATATGGAGAGGATCAATCTGATTGAGTTGGGGTGGAAATTGCCGAAGCTTCCGAAGAACCCCCAACGCTCCCTTTACCGTGGCCAAGAGCAAGAGGAGGAGGACGAGTTTAATAAGCGGCACAACGAGGGAGTCGAGGCCGGTGAAGCCCCGAACACCGGTTCGGGCATGTATTTCGACGCAAGCACGAGCCATGCGGTAATCCCACAATTCGGAGGCCCGAACATCGGCCCGGGTCCCGACATGGGTTGGCACGAGTTCCAACGCCAAGTATTTTAGCGTTTTGATTGGTTTGACGCAGGGCAAGCAAGGACCGATCGAGCAGACCGCGCCCTCCATAGCCGCCTCTTATTGATCGAGAGCCGTATGAGTCGAAACGAGGAAGAAGAAGCACCCGAGGAAGAAGAGGAAGAGGATTAGGAAGCGAACCTCCAAGCCCGACGTCGGAGACGTCATTGATTTTCTTATCCCTTTTGTATATATTTGATTGTGTTGATTTCATAAGACTTGCACTTTATTTTGGGTTGTATTATTTTTGATTCGATTATGTTCTTTTATTTCTCGTCTAATTCTTGAAAAATCCAAAAACATTTGAAAATCTAAAAAATCCAAAATATATTGTTTTGTGTTTTGGCTCACTTTATCATGATTTATGTACATATTTCCTTGAATTTTAATTACGTGTGATTTTTCTTGTATATATCTCATTTTCCGGCTCCAACCTTGGACGAATTGATGGCGTGGTAGCGTTCATGAAGTCGGGTGATACTAACCATGCTCGGGTTTTACTTTGATTGTTTGATCTTTAGGTGGACCCCACCGAGCTCGACCTAAACTCGCTCGATTAAGGGAGTTTCTATTCACACCCCTTTTACTTGATTCACATTAAAATGCAATGAGGGCATTGCATGGTTTAAGAGATGGGTGGGTAGGTAGTTAGGGTCCGGGTTTTATCAAGCATGTTTTGGTTGATCTTAATTCGAGCCTTGGCGAAGTGACGCATTCTTGGCGAAGTGACGCTTGCTATTTGTGCTATTTTATGGTTGAGTCGTTGTTGAGTCATTTTTGTGTCGTTTTTGTGTCTTTATTACATTGTTGAACAACTCCACATACTTGGAAGTTTTAATAGTTTACTTGTCGAGTTTTTGCATGTTTTTGGCCTCTTGTGTGAGGGGTTGAATTCTTGTGCTTCGTCCAAAACCCGCTTATATATATATAATCAACATTTTCTCGTAAAAAGATTTCAAATCTCTAAAAGCTCTTTTGATTTCGCTCCCAAATTCGGTGCAAACTAGTGAGAAGCCTTCTGTAATTTATCGGCATGCTTACATTTTTATGGAAATTGCATTGAGGAGGCTTGATTTTGTTCGTACATGATTGAATTTGTAAATGACCTCGAGGCACATATATCACCCTTATTCCGGCCATATCCAAATATATAAGCTACTTAAAAATCCCAAATGATCCCCCTTGAGCCTATGTCCCATTTCTTGTTAGCCGAACTCGATTTTAGCTCTTGTATCTTAATGAGTTGTGAGGTATGAGTGTATGATTAGTTGACAAGAAATGTGAGGTAAATCGATTGTGGGTTTCGGGTTTTGAGTTGATTATACAAAAAAAAAATAATACTCCAACACAAATCACGAAAAGTGATAAAGCGTGTGTTCAAGCGAAAAGCCTAATTCAAAAGGCAAAGTTTAGTGAAAAGAAGCGAATTCAAAAATCTTCTACGTGTTGTGAAATAAAAGTCGGGAATGTGGGTGAACGAAAGGGTTTCGAATGAGAGTTTGGTGAATTGGAAAAGGTGAAGCGATTATAAGCTTCGAGTTTTAGAAATTAGGATTTTGTGTGTTATTGATCGCGTTTGATCGTGTGTTAGCCACTACATCCAAATATTCCGTACTTTACCAAAGAGCCAACATTACAACCCATAATAAATACCTCTTTCGATTCTTATTTGGTCATGTACTACGATCAATTTTGAGCGTTCGATTTGAGAAATCTTGACAAGGTGCATACATTGTCCAACTTGAGCGTATACACGTCCCATATCAAACACTTGAGCAGATTGAGCGAACACTCTCTAATTCCTTTAGAAAGGAAGTCATCAATTTGGCTTGCATTTGAGAAAGAGTAATATGAGCAATGCTTGACGATAGCGAGTCTATGTTGATACTTCCATCATATAACTAAGGATAAGCACAAGGATTTTTCTCTTTATATAATGATCATTGCATGTACACTCTCGATTCTTTTCGTTGTTCGAGGACGAACAAACTAATAAGTGTGGGGTAGTTGTTTTGCATGTAAATGTTGTATTTTTATCGTACTTTTAATTAGATTTTAGCATCATTTCTAGTAGTTTTGAGATATTTCTCATTAGGGTTTTCAGTCACTTTCTCGTTTTTTAGGATTGAAGCTTAGTATGTGGGTTTTCGATGATTCGTGGGTTTCTGAGTTCAAAATTCTTATGTTGTAGGTGGCTCAAGGAATTGGATTTGCTCTAAGTTGTTGAGGATCGAGTCAGGGCCTTGAAGCTCAAAATCCATGCCAAAACGAGGAAATTAAGCCGGATCGACTACCCAATCGACTGCACGGGCAGTGTGCAGTCGATCGACTGCTCGAAAGAAAATCGACTGCACACCTAAAAATCGACTGCACGCCTAAAAATCGACTGCGCAACAGATTACTCCCCTAATTGGCAAGGCAGTCGATCGACTGAACATAGTCGATTGACTGAGCAGTGGATCGACTTATCCGCAGTCGATCGACTGAGAGTCCGGGAATTAGAGCGTTTTGACAAGTTTGCCCCTACTAATAACTATATAAAACCCAAAACTTGACTTGATGAGGGCATCCACTCAACCCCCAACTCTTTCATGAATATTGGGCTTAATTCTCTCTTCAATTCGTAGATCTACTTTCTCTCTCTTAGGTTTTTGATTTAATCTTCAAGTTTTGCCTTGGGTTTGTAAGCCTAAGAAGAATCCAAATACTCCTTTAGATTAGTACTTTTGATTGTAATTCAAGCTATTGGATCTTCAACTTTTACTATAGTAAGCTTTCCTTTTAATTCCAAGTTTGTTCTTCAATTTCATACTTTGTTCTTCAATATATGCATTTTGACTTACCTCCTTGTTTACTCGTTGAAACTTATGATTTGGCTATAGATTCTAGATGAGTGACACATCTAGATCGTAGATCAGGTCTTAGATTATTTAGGTTTTAAGTTGTTCTTGTGCTTTATTTGCAATTTAGTTTTCATGCATAGTTTTGACTTAAATCCTAGATCTATTGCTTGATCCTTGTTATTTCACGTAAAGTTTCAAACATTGACGTTAATTTTCATTGCTCTTGCTATTTGTGCTTTCAATTTTAGTAAATTTTCATTTTTCAAGTTTTTATATATATGCAAGCTTGGTTGCACCTTGTGCATGCATGCTTGTACTTGGTGAAACAATGCTTGTTTTTGCTTGTTTCTCTGATTTGCTTGCATTTTCAATTAAGTCATACGACCGAGGCATCCGACCAACATGCAATTTTATTTCTTAGCTTAGTTTAGTTAGTTTAATTGATTTATTTTCATTTCCTTCTAATTTCTAAAGCTTGAAACACATACATCCTTCAATTGAATCGATTTCCGATAAGACCAAGCCATGAACCTTTAATTTCTAAAACCACGAAAACTACACTTCAAAATAGTGATGAATATATCAAAGGTTCATTGGCTTGGTTTTATCGGAAATCGATTCAATTGAGAGAATCAATGTGTTTCGAGCTTTGGAAATGAAAGGAAAAAAAAAAAGCAATTAAACTAACTAAACTAATCCAGAAATTGAAATTTCATGTTGGTCGGATGCCTCGTCGGATGCCTCAATATAGAAAAGCAAGCACATAAAGGAAATAAGCAAAAACAAGCATTGTTTCACCAAGTACAAGCATGCATGCACAAGGTACAACTTTGCATAAAATCTTAAATAATGCAAATAAGTAAAAACTGAAAGCATGAATGTAAAGAGAAAGAAAAGTTTACATGAAAGTTTAAAACTTTAAGGAAAATATCAAGCAACAAAGAGTAGATCTAAGATTTAACCTAAAACTATGCATGAAAATAAAATTGCAAACAAAGCATAGGAAAAAACTTGAAATCAAGACGATCTATGACTTGATCTATGATCTAGATGTGTCACTCATCTAGATTCCATAGCCAAATCTTAAAATCTAACAAGAGATCAAGGTGCTAAGGCAAAAAGCATAACATGAAGAACAAGCATGGAAATGAAAAACAAAGCATGTAAATAAAGCATAAAACATTAAATTGAAAGGAAACTTACTTGAATTAAGAAATGAAACAAGCTTGAATGTATATTGCATCAAAGTAAACAATCCAAAGGAGTATTTGGATTCTTCTTAGGCTTAAAAACTTAAGGAGGTGCTTGAAATTAAATATAATCTAGGAAATGAAATTACATAAGAGCTTGAAATTATATCTAAAACCTAAGAGAGAGAAATTATCCAAGAGTTTAAAGAGTAATTTGATCCCCAAACCCAAGTTAGGGTTGGGAAGGGAGTGTTTTCTTCAAGGGTGCAAGGTGTGGGCTTTATATAGATGTTTTTAGGGGCAAAAATGTCAACAAACACAAAAATTCCCGCAGCCCTCAGCGTTGCAGTCGATCGACTGCAGGGGGTGTCGATCGACTGCCTGTCGATCGACTGAAGGGAAGTCGATCGACTGCTCTGCTCGCAAGATGTTGGCTACTGCCTGGTAGTCTATTTTTAGCTCCTTCAGTCAATCCGTGTCCAGTTGATCGACTACAAGTCGATTTGGCAGTCGGTTTAGGGCTTTTCAGTTAATCCTGAATGCTTTCGGTTCAAATTTATCGTTTTCTGGTCCAAAACGTCCGCCGAGTGAATATAATCCTTTTGGCCACCTACAAAACAAGAATTCAAACTTAAAAACCCAAAAATAGCACAAACACCTCACGCTTCGTATACTTGAAGACTATAAGCAAATAAACAAGAAAAGGACCTAAGAACTAGAATAAACGACTCAAACATGACTAAAAACAACGTTAAACTCTAACTAAAAATAATAGGATAAACACAACAATTACATGCAAAACAACTACCCCACACTTATCGGTTTATTCGTCCTCGAACAATGAAAAGAATCAAGAGTGTACATGTAATGAACATTATGTAAGAAGAAAAGTCTTTGTGCTTATCCTTAATATTACGAGGATAGTATCAACATACACTCGCTATCGTCAAGAATTGCTCGTATTACTCTTTCTCAAACGCAAGCCAAATCGATGACTTCCTCACAAATGGAGTTTTGAGGGTGTTCACTCAATTCTCTCAAGTGTTTGATAAGGAACGTGTATACGCTCAAGTCGAATAATGCATGCACCTTGTCAAGATTTCACAAATCGAACTCTCAAAATTGTTGTTCGTAGTACATGATCAAATAAGGATCGAAAGAGGTCTTTATTATGGGTGGTAATGTTGGCTATTTGGTAAGGTATGGAATATATGGATATAGTGGATAACAAACGATCAAACATGATCAATAACACACAAAACCCTAACTCATAGAACCCGAAGCTTATGATCGCTTCACCCTTCCCAAATCACATAACTCTCAATCGAAACCATTTCTTCTTACACACTCTTTCCCGACTTTTATTTTACAACACTTAGAATCTTTATGAATTTGCTTATTTTTACTAAACTTAGCCTTTAAATTAGGCTTTTCGCTTGAACGCACGCTTTATCACTTTTCGTGATTTGTGTTGGAGTATTATTCTCTTTTTTTTTCTTTTCTTTTCTTTTTCTTTTCTTCTTTTCTTTTCTTTTTTTTTTTTTTGTATAAGCAACTCAAAACCCGAAACCCACAATCGATTTCCCTCACATTTCTTGTCGACTAATCATACACTCTTACCTCACAACTCATGAAGATACAAAAGCTAAAATCGAGCTCGGCTAACAAAAAATGGGATAAAGGCTCAAGGGGGCTCATTTGGGATTTTTAAGTAGCGTATATATATTTGGATATGGCTGGAATAAAGGTGATATATGTTCCTCGAAGTCATTTTCAAATTCAATCATGTACGAGCAAAGTCAAACCTCCTTAATGCAGTTTCCATAAAAAGTGTAAGTAAGCCGATAAATCACACAAGGCTACTCTCTAGTTTGCACCAAATTTGGGAGCAAAATCCAAAGAGCTTTTAGAGCGTCGCAATCGTTTCACGAGTAAATGTTGATTATATATATATAGGCGGGTTTTGGACGAAGCACAAAAATTCAACCCCTCACACAAGAGGCCATAAAGATGTAAAAACCCAACAAGTAAACTATCCAAACTTCCAAGTACGTGGAGTTGTTCAACAATGTAATAACGACTCGAAAGACACAAAAATCGACTCAACCATATAATAGAGCCAGTAGTAAGCGTCACTGCGCCAAGAATGCGTCGCTTAGCCAAGGCTCGAGTTAAGAAAGACAAATCATGCTTTGTGACACCCGGACCCTAACCACCTACTCACCCCACACTTAAACCATGCATTACCCGCATTTTAATGAAAACTAAATAAAAGGAGAGGGAATAGAGACTTCCTTAACCGAGCGAGTTTGAGTCGAGCTCGGTACGGTCCACCTAGGCATCTAAGCAATCCAAGCAAAAATCGAGCATGGCTAGTATCTCCCGGCTTCATGAACGCTACTAACTTATCAAATCGCCCAAGGTTGAAGCCGAAAAACCGAACCTAGAAAAGAAAATCACATAAGATTAAAAAACACAGGAAAATATGTACATAAACCCAAAAAAACAAAACTAAAGACCAAAAAGGACCAAAAGACAACTCGAAAATATTTTTTTTAGTTTTCAATTTTTCAAATATTTTTGGATTTTCATTTTAAGAAGAAAGAAAGAAAGAAAATAAAAAAAATAAACGAGAAGAACTTGGGTTGCCTCCCAAGTAGCACTTGTTTTACGTCATTAGCTCGACGTACTCCATTTTGGTCAATGTGGAAAGATCACGGGAAGATCCACCAACACAATCTCCTCCTTGTCGGGAGGATCCACTCTTTGGAACGTTCTTGGCGCATTACATAGCTCAAATAAGATCCGCCAAAAAGCAAACGTTCCAAGCGGGCAATTGAAGCTCGTCTCGGCTAGGTCCTCGGGTGGAATGGTGGTTTTGAAATGCCCCAACGACTCATTAAGAAAGCAAAAGGAATATTAGCCGACTAGCTTGTTCAACCTTTTATGGAAAAATTGGGGAGGGAAATGATCTCTCTTGGTAGCCACTTTCAACTTCTTAAAACCGATCAACGTCCTCCAACCCATTGTAGCCCTCTGTTAGAAGAGTTTTCGTGGTGTTGAAATATATCAATGGGTTCATGGCTTGGTATTATCGGAAATCGATTCAATTGAAGTATTCAATGTGTTTCAAGCTTGGAAAATAAAAGTAAAATGAAAATAACGCAATTAAACTAGCTAAACTAAACTAGGAAATGAAATTGCAAGTTGGTAGGATGCCTCGTCGTATACCTCAATATGTAAATGCAAAGCAATAATGAAAATAAGCAAGAAAATGCAATATTTCCCCAAGTACAAGCATGCATGCACAAGGTACAACTATGCATAAAATCCTAAATAATGCAAATTAACATGAATTGAAAGCATGGATGTAAAGAGAAAGGAAAGTTGACTAGAAAGTTCAAAACTTTAAGGAAAATAACAAGTAACAAAACCTAGATCTAAGATTTAACCTAAAACTATGCATGAAATTAAAAACCAAAATAAAGCATGGGAAAAACTTGAAATCAAGACGATCCAAGAGACGATCTATGATCTAAATGTGTCACTCATCTAGATTCCATAGCCAATTCATATATTTCATCATGAATTCAAGGTGCTAAGGCTAAAAGCATAACATGAAGAACAAGCATGGAAATGAAGAACAAATCATGGAATTAAAGCATAAAACATGAAATTGAAAGGAAACTTACTTGAATTAAGAAATGAAACAAAGCTTGAATGTAATTGCATCAAAAGTAACAATCCAAAGGAGTATTTGGATTCTTCTTAGGCTTACAAACCCAAGGTCAAGCATGAAAGTAAATCTAAGTCTAGAAAAGAAATTACATCAAACCTTGAAATTGAATCTAAATACTAAGGAAGATAAAATCATTCAAGAGCTTGAGAGTAATTTTAATCCAAACCCAAGTTAGGGTTGGGAGGGGAGTGTTCTTTTTACAAAATAAGAGTAGTCCACTATTTATACAAGGTTTAATTGGGTTCAAATGGGCCAATTTGTACTTAAAGCCTTTAAAATCCCGGATTTGACCCAATCTTGACCCGTGTTGACCAAGATGGCTCAATGTGGCTTGGTTGGTTGGTCTTCGGTGAGTCTTGGGCCTGTTGGATTGGTCATGGCTTGAATATGGCAAGGAGGGGCGTGTTGGCTTGAAGATGGCATGAAGAGGCGTCCTTGGAGTGCAAGGGAGCTTAGATGGCAGCTGGGATGGCCAAGGGAGGGCTGGCCGTCTCACATGGCTCAAGGATGGCGCTGGGATGGCCAAGGGAGGGCTGGCCGTCTCACATGGCTCAAGGATGGCGCTGGGATGGCCAAGGGAGGTTTGGCCGTCTCACATGGCTCAAGGATGGCGCTGGGATGGCCAAGGGAGGGCTTTCCGTCTCACATGGCTCAAGGATGGCGCTGGGATGGCTGCACTGGGCGCTACCATGGTGATGGCAGGGAGATGGCTACGAGATGGCCACCATTCCAGAATGTTTTACCCTTTGGAGCTCCTTCTTGGAAAAACTTTGGCAAGCTCTTGGCAAGGAGATGGCTTGATTTTTGGCCTCAATACCTTAGTTTAAATTCAAATCATTAAAGCACATATTAAATGAGAATTTTCAACATAAAAACCCAAGAATTTCACCAACCTTAAATCAATTAACACCATTTAACCCAATTAAACATAAAATCAAAAGAAGAACACAAAAACCATAAAATAAGAAAAATAACCTAGAAATCAAAGCTAAACAACTCAAGAACCACTAAAAATAATATAAACCCCTAATTAATAACACGAGAAAAACATAACAATTACATGTAAAACACCCTCGTGGCCAACAACCCTCGTCTTCGGCACCAAGTCAACGAACTTCACCAACTCACTTTTAGAAATCACAAACATCAAGCCCTCTAACAACAACCTCCAATTCCCGGCTATCACCATTTCATCAAGAATCAAATTCAAAGGGCTAACTCTCTCAACCACTCCCGGTCTCCAATCAATAGCACTCTTAAGAACATCAAGCACTTTACCCGTCCTCTCTTCTTCACCTCAGTTCGAATTTTCCAAGATGGTAATCGATTTGCTCTCCTCTTCCTCCAAATAAGTATGCGTTAGCTCGAACAAATCACCGATCCCCTAAAGGTACTCTTCAAGCTCTTCCATCTTAGCATCACTAAACTCCACCCCAAGAAAATCTTCAAATTCTCCAATCCTATCATTAATAACCCCCACCTCCCCCTCTGAAAAGTCGTCGTTTCCCTCAACGACACATCGAGAATCGTCTACACATAAACCGGGGGCACATAGAGGCACAACAGACTCATCGTTAAGAATAAGGGGCTCATCATCCTCAAAACGATCCTCAATATTGACATCCGAGCCAACCTCCTCCTCAAGGCTCTTATCCTCCAAACAAATTCGTTCGACCGTGGCCTTGATGAAGTCCATATACACCCACTCTTCGTAAGATTTTTTTGAGGTAAAAGGTAAGGGGTCAAGAGGAGTAAAATGTCGACTCAAGAACAAGAAATCTTGATCGGAGGGTGGGATGGGATCATTCATCGGGACAAGTGGGACCACATGATAAGGAACAAGAGGATCGTGATTCGGTGGTGGAGTAGGACAATTGGGTCCCGCACAAGGAGGAGTCGGGCCCGGGCTAGACATTTGAGTGATTTGAGCCTTCAACGTCGCTATTTTCGTAACCAACTCAAGCTCCCGAGAAGAAGAAACTCCACTCACTTCATAATCATTGGAATATATTGCTCGAGAAGATGTTCGCTTGGGAGGTAGGGTAGGAGCAATCACTGGGACAGTCGAATGACAAGGGCCCACATGAGGAGTAACAATCGGATTATGAGGCGGCGGTGGAGCAAAAGAAGGTATAGCACAAGCAGGTCCTGCATGATATCCATGACCTCCATACATATCCTCCAAATGAGGCAACGGCATATTGAACAAGGAAGTTAAAGGGCAAGAATTGATAGTATGATCACACGTTCCACACCATCCACATCCCACAAAATGTCTATTAACGTCCCTCATAGTGCGTATGGGGGGGCCACTTTTTACATTGGAGCTCAGACCGCCAAATGACTCATAATCCTCGTGATCTTTAGCGGTTAAAGGGGGAATTTGGGGAACACCAAACGAACCGAGAATCGGAGTTTGACCTCCAAACATGTTCGTGCGTTGGTTGGGAGCATTAAAACCCCCATATGGACCGGATGTCAGATTGTGCATACTTGGGAAGTGATTGGTAGCACCATATCCTCCATACGGAGTGGAATTCGGATTTTGGTTATTAACAATCCTATTTCGATTAACAAAGCCTCCATCATACATGTTCGGAATTTGAGGAGTAGGCGCCCCGTAACCTCCATACGGACCATTTAACCCATGAAGTCGCTCGACCCAACATGGTTTGCACCATGCCCTCCCATGTTGGGTTGACCATAGCCAAATCCACCATTAGAAATGTGGTTTGCACCATGCCTTCCCACGTTGCCAAATCCATTATACATCCCATTCCCAACATGTTTTGCACCATGCCCTCCCATGTTGGGAATGTATCCACCATAGCTATAAGGACCTTGCATACTTAAAGAAAAAGCGCCAAATACCAAAGAAAGCTAAAAAGACAATGAAATCACAATTAAATCGAAAGACTTAACCAAGTTGAGTCGCAACGGCGCCATTTTGTTGTCATCGTTTTAGTGGTGTTGAAAGTATTTCAACGGGTTCATGACTTGGTATTATCAGAAATCGATTCAAATGTAAGTTTCAAGATGTTTCAAGCTTTAAAAAGTGAAGGAAAATAAAAATAAGCAATTAAACTAACTAAACTAATCTAGAAATTGAAATTGCATGTTGGTCAGATGCCTCGTCGGATGCCTCAATATAGAAAATAAAGAACATAAAGGAAATAAGCAAAAATAAGCACCTACATAATGCAAAGTACAATCATGCATGCACAAGGTACAACTATGCATAAAATCCTAAATAATGCAAATAATTAAAAATTGAAAGCATGAATGTAAAGAGCAAGAAACGTTAACATGAAAGTTTAAAACTTAAAGGAAAATATCAAGCAACAAAGAGTAGATCTAAGATTTAACCTAAAACTATGCATGAAAATAAAATTGCAAATAAAGCATAGGAAAAAATTTGAAATCAAGACGATCTAAGACTTGATCTATGATCTAGATGTGTCACTCATCTAAATTCCATATCCAAATCTTAAGATCTAACGAGAGATCAAGGTGCTAAGGCAAAAAGCATAACATGAAAAACAAGCATGGAAATGAAGAACAAAGCATGTAAATAAAGCATAAAATATTAAATTGAAAGGAAACTTACTTCAATTAAGAAATGAAACAAGCTTGAATGTAAATTGCATCAAAGTAAACAATCGAATGGAGTATTTGGAATCTTCTTAGGCTTACAAACCCAAGGAGGTGCTTGAAATTAAATCTAATCTAGGAAATGAAATTACATAAGAGCTTGAAATTAAATTTAAAACCTAAGAGATAGAAAGTATCCAAGAGCTTTGAGAGTAGTTTGATCCCCAAACCCAAGTTAGGGTTGGGAAGGGAGTGTTTTCTTCAAGGGTGCAAGGTGTGGGCTTTATATAGTTGTTTGTAGGGGCAAAAATGTCAAAAATACCAAAATTCCCACAGCCCTCAGCATGCAGTCGATCAACTGCAGGGGGTGTCGATCGACTGAAGGGCAGTCGATTGACTGCTCTGCTCGCAAGATGTTGGCTACTGCCCGACAGTCGATTTTTAGCTCCTTCAGTCGATCCGTGTCAAGTCGATCTACTACCAGTCAATTTATCAGTCGATTTGGGGCTTTTCAATCGATCTCGGATGCTTTCGGCTCGAATTTTTCATTTTCCGGTCCAAAACGTCCGCCGAGTGAATATAATCCTTTTAGCCACCTACAAAATAAGAATTCAAACTTAAAAACCCAAAAATAGCACAAACACCTCACACTTCGTACACTTTAAGAATATAAGCAAATAAACAAGTAAATGACCTAAGAACTAGAATAAACGACTCAAAAATGACTAAAAACAACGTTAAACTCTAACTAAAAATAATAGGAAAAACACAACAATTACATGCAAAATACATGTGGGACAAAACTCGATGCCAGAGAATCGTGCTCAAATTATATATCCAAACGGTAGGCGTGCGAACTGATACAACTTTCAGTTCCTTGAGCAAATATCCTATCCATGTCCTCTCTGCAGCAGTGTTCGCTAAACTCCTTTACTCTGCCTCAGTGCTCGACCTTGACACAAAACCCTGCTTCTTTGAACTCCATGATACAAGATTATTGCCAAGATAGACACATGAACCAGTAATAGACTTCCTATCATCATGGTCGGTAGCCCAATTAGAGTTAGAAAAATCTATTAAATTGAAGTTTGGAGCTCTCGTTATTCTCAGTCCATGATTAGTGGTGCCTGCCAATTATCTCAGAATTTGTTTCAATGCTCTCCAGCTCGTGTTTAAGGGATTAGCCATGAATTGAATAACTTTGTCATCACTGAAGGATATTTTAGGTCTCGTAAAAATAACAAAAGGTATTAGGAAACCAAAAGGTATCCGATTCATAGTCTGCATGCGAGCTCATGCTTCCATCATTGCCAAAGTGTGCCATATTGAGCGAATGATTACTGTAAGAGTTGTCATTTCTATACAAACATCTATCTGCTGTGTGTCCAAAGAAATTGCAGATCTGATAAATAACTCTGTCTCCTCCATTTGATCTTCCTCCGCGACCTCTTTGATTTCCGACTCCTCTACCACCTCTGAAACTGTTCCTGGCACCTCCGCGACCTCGTGAGCTTCCTCTTTCTTGTTGATAATTACTGTTGTTGACTTTTGCAGCATTGACATATGTAGCAGCATTGACAGAGGCCTGAGATACTTATGTATTAACATACGAAGCATTGTTATTGTTGGTTTCCAATCTGACTTCATAGTTGAGCAAGGGGGAATGCAGTTCAGCTAGTGTGTAAGGCTGCGACCTGGATGTAACATTAACCATCACTGAGTCATACTCACTTCCCAATACAGCCAAAATGTGAAAGATCTGATATTTTCCTGAGATCTTAATTCCTGCAGAAGCTAAAACTTCACAACAAGACTTCATCTTTTGCAAATACTCTTTCATGGAAAAGTCATTTTTCCTTAAGAACTGCAACATTATCCTATACTGCATTATCTTGGATTGAGATTGCGTGGCAAAGTTGTTCTAAAGAGCAGACCGTATTTCTTTAGATGTATTAAACCAGTGCTTCAAGACCATATGCCTTGATTGTCACCAAGACTTGTTGTCTCCAGATCAAGTAATTATTTTCATCCATTTTTGTTGAAATGAGATGACTTTGAGGATAAACGATTGGACGTATATGTGAGGAGGTTTGGGTTGAGGAGGACGAGTTGTTATGAGAAATCTTTGTAAAAGAAAAAATAGAGTCAGACCCTCAATCCTTCTCTGATTTCATGAAAGAAAACTAGTGAGCTCATGTCGAGCTTTTACAATCCAAGGTGAGCTAATATAGGTTTTATATATGTAAAGACGAGCTGAGGAGAATGTACTATATAATTTTAGTAATACTTTTCATGCCTTATATCAATGAAATATACAACTATTTATAGCAACATAACAGACAAAGGTTGCCCTATATCTTGTGGTCAGAAATGCTATAGTATATTTGACACCGACTAACTATGATCGTGCGGCCAATAATTCTACGGTACAATTTGATAGTTTTAGCAGATAGGACTGTACTGATTTAAGGCTGACATCACGGGACGTGGCGTAGGCTCCATGAAGACCTATCAGGTTGGGACTCGCTCAACATGAACTTATCAGGTCGCATGGCGACCTGAAGTTATCAGGTCGTCTAGTAGATCCGCAATCATGCGACCTGATATCCACCAGGTCGCCAAGTAGGTCCGCAATCATGCTGTGACTTATACTATCATTTAACAATTGCTTTTAATCGTGACATCACGAGGTAAAATAAGAATTTGGATAACTGGGAAATTTTGGGTTTTCTTACCAGCTAATCCAAATGTGATACTTCACTATAACGCAACGCATAGGCCTTATGTTGGAAAGATCAGATAACGAGTTTTGTTGACCGTGATGACCATCTTAATGCACATCTAGATAACTCTATGTGAAGCTCCACATGCCTAAGTGACTCGTTAAATGAGGGTTGGCATGAAAATTAATTTTTTTTCTCGAATTCGGTTTATAAGTCATTTTAAAAAGCCACATTGATATTCTTTCTTCTCAAGATTAATTATACCAAAAATTGATAATTGTCCTTTTAGATTGTAAGTATCATGTTATCTATACTATCTAAATTACAAAAATTCGATCATGTATCTTTTACTGGGGAATTGAAAGCAAAAAAATTGTTAATCTTCTACTTAATTGTGATATTACAAATCTGTACAGACACATGATGACTTCATTTCTTATTCACGACTCAAGAATCAATCCAAACTACAATGTCTATGTATTTTTTTCCCACGCATTTAAAATCAGATTACTCAATTAACTTTTGTTTTCATGTATTTTATATTGTTTAAAGAGATATAATAGTAGTAGTTATCCCATACGGGAGATGGAATTTACCTAAAATTACTCTTGGATAAAACAACAAACAAAAGAAGTTATAAGATGAAATGAAAGTGAAACCTAAACCAGATTAGGAAAAATAACAAAATACACTAAAGMAATTAAGCTTAAGAAGGATGACAAATGTCATCCCTATACATGTTATTTTCATTGCTTTTGATTCATAGGAAAGACATGCTCCACGAAAGTTTTTTTAATAGACATCACGCTACTGTTATATAGTAAGGATTTTGTCGTTCCTACAACTCAAATAATAGTAGGCATGACTTGTCGTGCCAATTCATCGCAATTTATCATTTTAGTAGCCTCGTGTTGATAGGTGAGCAGGAGCGATCACGTCGCGCCAATAACTGTCGTTACTATTTGTGCTACAAATATTACAACAACATGTTGTTCCAAAATATTCGTTCGAGAATGTATTGTTTCTATAACCGATTTGAAATACATTTAGAAAGTAAGGTTTCTAGAACAAATCTTTAATATCCCATATAGAAAGTTGTAAAAGAATTTAAATAAAAATGCAAATGTGTAGTCTTTTCAATTGAACAATATGACAACTGTGTTTTGGATTGGTGAAGTGTGTGGTCTTGTCATGTAACTCAATGCGTCAGGTGAACAAAAACAATGTCACGTGTCTAAAGTAAGGAGAACAGTAAGACTGACATGGGAAACTGCACCAAGCTATTTATACTTCTCGCCCCCAAATTATATGCACCTCTCAACGCTGAGTTGCTAACAATTACTGGTCCTGAAAATGTGTAGTCTTTTCAACTGAATAGTATGACAGCTGGTGTTTTGGATTGGTGAAGTGTGTGGTCTTGTCATGTAACTCAATGCGTCAGGTGAACAACAAAAATGTCACGTATCTAAAGTGATGAGAACATTAAGACTGACATGGGAAACATCACCAAGTTATGAAATTAATTTTGATGAGTACTCACTCTGTTTATAAGTATGTAATGAAACACTTGAGAAGTCATTACCAAGTCTCTTCCCATAACTCATTTCTTTTCCAAACATAAAGAATAATGGCTAACCACTTTCAAGATGAAGAAGATCATGAGATGCCTCATGTTCGTATAGTTGATCACGGTTACTACAATGGGGATGATGGTGATTGGACACAAAAACTGGATGAAACTCTACTTGAATTACTAATTGTTAAAAAACGCATGTGGAATCCCAGTGGGGGACTACCACCTCCAAGAGATATTTTTGAAGTAGCACAAGAAAGAATTCTTCGTTATTGTGGGGTTTCGATTTTTTTAGATGATGTCGAACAAATGATCTCTCAACTTGGAGAAAGATACATGCGGTACAATGAACTGATCAGTTTCCAAGGAACAGTTAGGTTTGGAGAGAGTAGAAACTACATTTACGTGAATGGAGATCAAACCGTCATAAAAAAGCTTTTACCTGTAAGTTCTGTACTCACTCTAATATACGATACATGTACTTAAATCTTTCGTTATCTAACTAATTAATTATATAGGAATGTCCAATCATAAGCCCCTGTAACGCATTTGATAAGGTGCAACTGCGAGCGAAAATAAAAATACGCTGGGGGAGAAATTAAAATTCTTGATGAAGATTTTCAATAAGTTGGGATGTAGGTTTTGTCAATATTATTTCCAATTTAGTTAAGTTAATATTATGTTAAGAATTTACTTGGTGTGTTGTGTTATGTTAATTCCTCTTTCCCATTTAGTCTGGTCATTATTATGTTAAGAATTCACCTGGTGTGTTGTACTAAGTCATATGCTCTTTCCCATTTACTCAGGCATAATAACAATATTATATTATTTTTTTTATTGGCTTGTTATGTTTTGAAATTATTACAATACAATATAATTAAAACAATTAATGTATATTAAATTAAATTATACAGGAAAATAATAATCAAATTCTGGTCAATTATTTAATTAATAAATTATGAAATTTAAATTGATATCTAAATAAAAGAGATTTTTTTTATTGGTGGTAAACAAATTATAGTTTCAATAATAGTAGATTTAATTTGATATGCATTATAAGGTTTATGTTATGTAAATTGCTTTAAATATTAACATTATGGCAAACACTTGTGTTAGGCCAGATTAACGGGTCATGACCCGTTAGTCAATCTGACCCGATACTATAATGTATTGGTTTTTGTAATGTGATGTGTTGGTTTTTTTACTGTAAAGTATTAGTTTTTCATAAATCTCTTACTCATGCTATGATGTATTGATTTTTTGTACTGTATTTATACTATGATGTATTGGTTTTTTATTATAATGTATTGATTTTTGTACTATATGTATTGAAATTTTGGCCTAACAGATGATCCGTTAGTCCGGCATAACAAGAGTGTTGCCCTAACATTATTTTATTAAAATACAATAATAAAATAAAGTCAAAAAAACGTGAATGTAAAAAATATACGGCTCGAAGCATATAAAACTACTCGCCCTAAACAACTCCTGATGATCGCCCAATTCGTTTTATGTTACCTTATCATGATGTCATTAAAAAAACTATTTCACAAGGTTCCTCCAAGTTGAACAATACGGCCATCTACCTAAAATATTGCATAATTAGATTTTATTCCAACTAAAACTATTAAGTAGCGCCCCCAATCCCTCCTAAGACTTATTATGATGTAGGTTGGCTTGATATTTGCAGAAACAGAGTGATAGACCAAAATTATTGAAATTCGGCAACAAGAAGTGTATGGGGGCTTATACCGGTGTTTATATACCAAAACTCACCAGGATGAAAATATAAAATAAAGCTTTTAAGTTTGGACAAGTTGAACTTGGCATGAATTATAAGGGTATGGCTATAAAGCTTTTAAGTTTAAACAAGTTGAAATTATAAGGGTATGGCTATAAAGCTTTTAAGTTTAAACAAGTTGAACTTGGAATGAATTACAAAGGTCTAGCCATATAGTCTAATAGAAAATTCTCATTTACCTAAAAAACCTATTTTATCTTTACTTACAAAATTTTCGTTTGAATTTTTTTTTTTAATTTCTTTTCAAATTTAATCCATCCACTACAGTCAGAGCACTACATCATCCGTTGACGATTCCATACTGATCATAACAGTGATCATAACAGTTGACCATTCCGTACTACTTATAAAAAAATAATATGAAAAATGGGACTGGATATTTGAACCCCAATACTTATAAAATTCATTGACAACCCTAATACACCCTTAAATATCTAAATACACCCCACATCACCTTCTTCCTTCCACCCCTCTATCGCCGCTACTGTCACCGCAGCTCTTCGCTACCACCTACCCAACTTTACGGTTGAAAGAACAAACTATCTAACTCATCATAAGCCTCCGTCAATAACCAACATCAAAGAAGTAAAATATAATGGAAAAATGTATTCAAATCCGGATTTCGAATGGCCTAGGTGGTGTTTGAGTTTGGATTTTTGAACGTGAGCAACTCGTTCGTCATTGATCGTCAAATTTAACCTTTTTTTCAGCTGTTAACTGATTCAGTGGTTTATTTTCTGATGAATCTAGTCGTGTATACGATTATTTGGTTGTTCCGTATCTTCTCTTCTATGTGATGTGTTATATGTGATGTTTTTTTATGTGTGTGCATGTATTTTTTAAGAGTTGAAGTTATTTGGCTATTTGATTTGTATGGGGTGTTCTCATAAATTATTAAGTTGACAATATTTGTCAGAGTAGTAAAAATATTGATTATCATTCGAAGTATTTATACAAGGTACATGTGGGGATATATACATACCAGAAATAGCTAAAAAAATAATACAAGAAATAATAATGAATGGTATAAAAATATAAATCTTATAATAGGCCCCCTCAAGATGGTGTACCGAGAGAAACACCAATCTTGGACATGAGTAGTCGAAGACGAGGAGATGGTAGTGGCTAGGTAAGAGCATCGACAAGCTGATCAGATAATGAGATATGACAAACCCGCAGCTGAGAATATTGAACCAAGTCACGAACAAATTGAAAATCTATAGATATGTATTTCTTACGGGAGTGAAACACTGGATTAGCACATACGTAAGTCGCCCCAAGATTGTCACTGTACACCACAGGAGTAGAAGGTAGCTCCACATGAAACTCTTTCAAAAGCGACTGAAGCCATTGAACTTCAGTCGAAGCCGCCGCGTTAAACGAGGACGGATCATAACATAGGTAGGCACTTTGAGTTTGTGAGTAACCAAGAAATACAAAAGTCCGAGATCGATTATCAACCTTGTGATTAGAGTAAGAACCGAGCCAGGGAAAATAAAGACAGCCAAACACACAGAGTTTAGAAAGATTGGGTGGATGACTAAATAGACACTCAAACAAAGAAGACGTGGAGAGGTTTGACTTGGGCATACAATTTATAAGATACACGGCCGTAGTAAAACCATAAGGCTAAAAGGTGAGCGGTATAGAGGCTTGATGGAGAAGAGTTAAGCCAGTTTCAACGATATGTCGATGTTGTCGTTCGGCATACCAATTGTGCTCAGGAGTATGAGGTGGAGAGGTGAGGTGTGTGATGCCACTAGCGGCGAAAATGGGACAAAAGGCAAGAAACTCACCTCCATTGTCCGAGTAAAAGGTGATAATTGGATGCGCAAAATAATTTCAGCCAAAGCTTTAAATTGAGTAAATGTCACCAACACGTCCGATTTGCGACGTAAAGGATAAAAAAAACATATTTATTAAAGTGATCAACAAAGATAATGTATATTAAAACCATCATTAGACAAAATAGGAGATGTCCAAACATCAGAAAAAACCAACTCCAACGGAAAACTAGACAACAAACTAGAATATTTATACGGTAATTTGTGATTTTTATTCACCTTGTACGAAATACAAGTGACGGTTGAAAAAGAGCTAGAAAACAAATTACATGAGGTAGATAAGTGACACAGTACATGAGACGATGGGTGACCAAGGCCTAGATGCAGGCCTAGATGCCACAGGAGTGTATAGATCCCGAGGTGCGAGGCCAGTGGTATATCCCGTGTTTATTGAGGCCACCGAGGAGGATGGCCCCCGTGCGATTAATTATAGAAAGTTCTTCTGACTCATTCTCTAAATTTACAACATTCAAGTAGAGTCTTTCAGATATAAATTTTTGTGAATAGCTCTTCAAAATAAAGTGTAATTCTCAATTAGAGAGCCGCTTGGAGATGCTCTGTTGATAATATATTAAATACACCCTTTCAGAATAAAAATAAAAGTAAAAATTGTAATTATTTCAGACACCTAAAGCTGGCTTTCTATTAAAACAATTTGCATTTTACAGTTTCTATAATTTGAGAGTAGGTTGGAAATCCCATTTAATGCAGCGAATAATTAAAGAAAAGATATAAATAAATATTTCCCGAGTCTTAATTTTGTTTCCTTGCTCTGTAGAGCTTGTTGAGGATGTTGATCCTCTGATTAGAAGGGCCTAGAGATGCCTTGAAGCTGGGGCCGACATGATAATGATCYAAGCTGATGGCGTTTGCAGACAGGCTGACTCAGTAAGGGCCGATATCATAGCTAAAGTCGTTGGCCGTCTAGGGCTTGAGAAGACAATGTTTCAAGCAGCAAATCCTAACAATATGGTCTAAGGGTATTTATTTATTTTTAATTTATTTTTTTACTTTTTTATTTGTTGCTTAATTTAATAATGCAGAATTTTAAATTTTTTATGCGACTTAGGTGAATCTCTTTGTGGATCATTCTCAAGTAATGAATCTGGAGTGTCTTCGTGGTCGTAACTTGGAAAAAGATCGTGCGTTTGTTCTTGGTTTGTCGTATCTTCTTTTTTAGGGTAAATAATTATAAGTCTTATTATTAACTTTGACATCCGAAACATTTAGCGACAAGGTAAATTCGGTTTCCTTTCCTGTTAAAAAATAAATCGATTTTGTAGTTTMCTCATAGATCACGCCTGGTTAAGTTCCAGATTACGGTTTTTTAAGTTGAGTTATGGTAGAGGATCGTTGCAATCATTAACTGGACTTTTGGAGAAATTGATTGTGAAATGGCTATCAAATGTGGTGTTTCTATTCATTTATTTATCATTTACAACTTTTTTGGGGGGCTATGTTATATCTTACATACTACAAGAATTTGTGTTAGGGTTTTGGGTTATTTGCTTAATCTCTAATGTCATAGTAAGATCTTTGCTCTTAGATTCTCCATTAGTCAGCTTTTTTAGTATCTATAGTTCCAAGCTGAAGTTGTAGTCTCCTTATACCCTCATTGAAAGCATGATGAGTCATGCAAGAAATGATATGGTGCCAAAACCGACTTGTGGGGAAAAAATGTACATACTTGATGAAACTGAAACGGGCTAGCTGAGTCATTAAAGAATTTATTTATGCATTGTTGAAGAGTTTTAAAGCATTTGTGTGGTTTGTTTAGGTGAAGGAGAAGGATACAGCATGGTTCGTTAAGTTTTGTGTCCCTTGGTGCAAGCATTGGTAAAATTGTGATTCTGATCCTGCTATTTTTCTTCCTGTTTAATATTATTTTTAGTTTGATGTATCTTAGATTTTATTGAATTTTGGTATATTTTTTGGTGATATAATTAATATAATCACAATATTTATTATTTATGATTAGGTGTATTCCTTCTTTCATTTCATTTTTTTAAATTTTTTTTGAAACTTTCTAGAAGGTAACTTTTAAAACTGTTCTCGAAAATGAACTTTTCAGAACGTATTTTTTAAAATCTGTTCTAGAAAATGGACTTTTCCAGAACGTCGTTTCTAAATACTGTTCTGGAAGTTACTCTTCAGATCGGTTATTCAAAAACACCGTTTTGGAATGATGTACTTTCCAGAACGTCTTTTACAAAAACCGTTCTTGAAAGTGTCGCATACTAGAATGGTATTTCCGAAAAATGGCGGATCAACATGGGATTGTACCTTTGTAGAACATAAAATTTATTTTTTATAACGCCTTCTTTTATCCATCTAGAAAGTATGCCAATCCTGAAGGGTAAAAAAAGGTGTTTTGAATAGGCAGAATTACTCTTCTGAATATGCAGTTTAGGCACTAGTGCTTGGGCCAACATGAGACGTAAATTCGTGAAAAGATAATTAGTGAATTGATTTTGTTTTATTTTTCGATCAGAATATTTTTTTCCACATAAATAAATCAAATATTCTTCATCGAACATCGTCTCAATTAAAAAATAACGTATAAATGAAATAACATATCAATGCATGCATCAAAATAAGAATTACTAAGTATATAATTGATTAATGTTTGAACTTTGAAAGTTAATTTCTTCTCCATTAATTACTTGAGAACAAAAAACAAAAAATGAAAATATTACACATATTGTTGATGTAGAAATCAACCAGGACACAATTAAACGAGCTATATATTTGCACTGCACGCTTGCATACAAACATTCTAGCCTTGCAGCTTATTTCGAGATTGAAGTGGAGAAGAATGATTAGCAGCACTATTCATAATCGCATGCAATTATATACCCAAACGGATAAATCCAGATAAASTGGTGTTCCGAACCAACCCTGTTGTTGTATTGAGAATCGTTCCCGCGGATTGAATAGCAGAGACAAGAGTACCATTAGCGGCGGAGAGCACGGGGCAAATAACCGCAGAGTCGAGTGGAAGCCGGGCAGTGGCAACGCATGGAATTATATTTGTGAGGTTGAATAAAGAACTACCGATAAATCCTAGTAAAGCAGGAACAGTAGTAAAAATATTAATCGTCCCGTTAGCACCGGTGGTGCCTTGACCGGCAGTGATTGACACACCAGCAACGGTACAACTCAGGCTAACAGGCACCCCAGCGACACCCTGCCCACCTTGCACCGGACAATTTGCGGTGGGCGTGCAACAAAGTCGGCCTTCTACTCTAAGGCCTCTAAGAGTTAACGCCTGGCCGTGGGCTAGGGGATATGAGGCCGCAAAGAGGAGGGCAATCAGGAAAACAGCSGAGACACGATCATTGGAAGCCATTTTAATTCGGCCGGAGATAGATTAATTTATGTGTAATTAATTGTGTGATACAAATACACAACACTATGTTTTAATGCTTGATTTGTACTGTTATGTTCAAATGTAAGGAATATCACTTCTATTTATACTTGATTTGTTCCCCCAAGTAGCCTCTCTTTTTCCTTTTAGAAATTAATATTAATAAAATATTCCATATATAAAATCACATTAGCAAGTCTCAAGTAGGTGTTTAGGGGTGGGCTTCTCTATATGTTGTTGTTTTAATGTTGTGCCCTTTTTTTGTTCCATGTTGTGTTCGTGTTAATCGGCCTATTTTAATTCCCTAATTTTTTACTATCCATTTATATGAAACTAATATAAATACTTKACATTTAACATAAAAATCTAAGAAATGTATATGCGTAAACATTGCAGTTCACTTTGATATTGTTATCTCTGTTAATCGYCCTATTTTAGTTTACTGTAAAAACAAATACAAGTGTATCATTTTAGCCCCATAGATCATGAAATGAGTTTCTAATATTGGTATGGCAAAATACATTTTAGCCCTGTTTTAGTTTCTAATTACTATATAATATCAATACTTTTTCTTTATTGTTAGATTGTGTCATGATAACATATACATAAAATACTTTTGATCTACTGATATCTACTAAATAGTAACTTCTTTGTGAGATTGCGTCACCATAAAATACATATAAAATATAAATTCTATTTGTTCTTTATTTTTATTTTTCCTTCCAAGTATATTACTATCACACATAAATGAAATATATACTTTATGGAAAAGTAAGAAAATAAAAAACAAATATGCACACTAATGTCTCTCCCTCTTTATCTTCTTCTTCTTCTTCTCTCTTTATCTTATTCTTCTTCTTTAATCATTCATTCCAAGTTCAACTTGTCCCAACCTTATAAAAGCTATTAGTAGGCTTAAATAAAATAAGTCTGTCCAGCCTGCTGCATCATAGTAGGTCTAAGGCGGGGATTGCGTAAAGCCACTTAATAGGTTTAATTCCTATAACAATGAACTGTGACAATATCGGGCCGTCAAATTATGGTATTATAATAATATTTAATTATAAGATTATTAGTTAAATACTTAATTTAGAATTTTATAATAAATAAATATTTACTATTTATCAATTTAATATTATGAACTCTATAGTAAACAGGTCTTCAGGTAGTGTAGCGTTTCAAGATCGCTCTCAAAATCTATTAAATTTCTTAATTAATCTCTTTATTCGTAATGTTACAAGTAGATGGATATAACCTCAGTGAGACTTTCTTTTACTTGTGACTTTATGATAAGGTAATAAGGTAAAAGAAGAATTTGGATAAATGGAAAATTTTTGGTTTGGTGCTCAGCTAATCCAAATGTGATATTTCACTATCACTACAAGAAAATTCGGCGATACTGACGGCCAAATCCGTCAATATATCAAATACTGACGGCCTCTTGACGGATAATGGCCGCCAATATTTTTGCGGTCAGGATTATTGTATCCTGGCGGGAAATATAACCCGCCAGGAATGCCGGCGGTTTCCTTGACGGCTTCTGCCGCCAGAAAAACGCCCGCCAGTATTCCTGTTGGGTTGTGACCGCTAGGAATATTTGATGCTTTCTTGGTGGCCAAGCCTTCATCATTCCTGACGGGTTTACTCGCCAATAAATCCTGGCGGGAACACTCGCCTGTATTTACTGGCGGGTCTACCCGCCAGGATTTACTGGCGGATTTGCCTGCCAGGATATACTGGCGGTTGTTTGGCCGCCAGCACTAATAAACAAATAAAATAATAAATAAATTTTAGATAAAATTTAATTAATTAATAACTAAAAATTTTAGAGATAATCCAAAATAAATAATCCACTAATAAAAAAATCAAAACAAATCATTCAATAACTAAAAATCAATTCATCAATCGAATGTATAAAAATCCTGAACTATCCATCCACATCTAAATATGACCACCATCCGGATCAGGGGGAGGCTGACGAGGCATGGCCCGAGCAACAGTTTCTTCAATATGCTGACGGAGCGTCAACTGGGTACGCTCCTACTCCTCACGGATCCGCTGAATCTCTAGCGTCTGCTCATCGCGGATCCGCTGAAGCTGCTCAAGCTGCTCCTGCTGGGACTGCACCTGCGTCTGGAGCCTATGAACATCGGCGGTGGAGGTGGAAGAAGTACTGCAGCCCTTCTGAGTCTTCCCAAAGCATCCAAGGCCATAGCGTCGACCCTTCCTATTCCCGACGACCTGTAGGTAGACCTCGTTCGGGTCTACCTGAGGGCTGCTATCATCAGACGACGCAGCACGCCTCTCCTCCAAAGCCCTCTCATAATCCTCCTGATATCAAAATTTTCAGCTATTATTACCAAACAACTTTTATCAGATTTTTTAATAAATCGGTTATATATATAACATATAAAACTTACAGCTATCCTCTGGGCTTTGGGATCCGTAAACGGCCTCCCATGCATGAACAATATATATACAATATAATGGGTGAATAAACCCTAAATTTGAAAGCAAACCCTAATAATCTAATGATAAATCCTAATACAAGATTGCTTCTAGTCTAGGTAGATTCTGAAGTAGACACGTTGTCTATAAAGAGCCACACAGCACTCGAATACAGGTCATCGCTTTCCTCGACCACCCTCACCATGTCTGCTCCAAATACGTTGTCTGAATTAAGTATATTTGGAGCCGACATGGGGAGGGCGTTTGAGGAGGACAATCTCTGTACGGGTGCTGTGTGCACT